>QANY01012253.1:233573-329757 GCA_003255025.1 Datisca glomerata
ATATATATAATATTTTTAAGTCAGTTGTGATATGGGCGGTTCATTTTCTAAAATGAATGACCAAGATTGAACAAATCCCTCCCCTTATCTTGAATAGGAGGGGTTCTAGATCCCAGTAAGCTGTCCAGCATACTCATTTACAATCTAGAATCAATAGGGGTGAACATTTCTGTACCGAACCGACGAACCGAACCAAAAATGGTTGGTTCTTTTTATATCTTCGGTTCGATTTGGAAAAGTTAGAGAAACAAAGTTTCGGTTCAGTTTAAAATTTCAGTGGTTTTCAAACCGAACCGAACCAAAACTTTAAATTTTTATTATTTTTTATTTTTATATATAATTTCATATCAAATCGAACCGAACCGAAAGTAGAACTTTGATATTCATTATTTCTCAATAGTATTATTTGGAAATTATTTTTAAAAAATTTCATCAATAAAAATGAACCAGAGAATCGAACCAAACCGTGAATAGCGCTAAGAATCAGCATCTCTACCTTGATCATCCTCACACACTTTGACATTAGAGCTCATAGTTGTATGAGATTGAGTAGCTTACTCTAAACTAAACTATATCACTAGATCTCTAGAAAATTTAGATTGGGAGATATAGAAAAGGGCTTTGCAAGACTAACAATTTTTTAGTATCTTAATATAAAAATACACAAGAAGTTTCATAATTATCAAAAATAGCCATTGTGAATGGACCCACAATAAAAAATAAAAAACTACCTATTATAGCCTTTATTAACATATAATAAATAAATAAATAATTTTGCCTAACTAGGAGAGAGATTAAAACTACCTAATTAGGCAAAATTTAATCTCTCTCCTCATCTCTCCCTCTCTCCAATTAAATCTCTCTCTCCTCATCTCTCCCTCTCTACGATTCAATCTCTCTCTCTCTCCTCATCTCTCAATCTCTCTCCTTCTCTCACTCATATATATATATATATAATCTCTCTCTCATTATCTCTCCCTCTTTTCAATTAAATCTCTTTCTCTCTCTCCCCCCTTATCTACCTCTCTTTTCGATTTAATTACTCTCTCTCCTTCTCTCACTCATATATGTATATTATGTGTGTATAAATATATATTATATATTATATATACATACATATAGATGTAAATATAATATTAGAAACATAATATATATNATATACATAAAAAATTATGTCCATAAGTATATTGATCATATGGAATATCCCTTTGATCATGCTTATCTTGAAGTTTTTTTCTCATTCTTTCAGCAAATAGACTAGGGAGGCCATCAATGAACTTTGCCTTCCAATGTTCACTGTTTGCATCATCTCTCTGCATGACTTTCATAAGAAAGATGTCCTTGTACCACCTGAAGTCGGTGAGAGAAGGGCATCTTAGATTTTTGGGAAAGTTCTCTATGTCGATAGTATTGACAATTCATGGGCCAAGGAAGTGGTGGATAATGGATTGGGCCAGGGTGTAACAAGCATCTTCTGTTCTGGTATGGGTACCCATGATTGAGTCAATATTAATTTTAAAAGAGTTTAAAATTTCTTGGCGTTGACTTTCAGTGAGACAATTATCCCACCAGCCTTTGAGAGTTCATGTGAATCTATTGATCAGGAACCTGCAGATCTGGTGATCTATATTCTCATTATGTTTACACACAGAAGAGTACATGATCATTTGATGAAAGGTCTCGAAGACTTGATATTCTGTTTTGCCATCTATGTTCCATTCATAGATGGTTTTGCCATGGTAAGATTTCTGGGAATGAAGAAAGTCTTCTTCATATAAGATATCTTGAGGAGTAGGTCTGGGTTAATAATTCATACTAGGTCTAGTTAAAGCCATACGAGTAGTAAGCCTTTTAGAATATCTAGAAGAGAGTTTATTGATTAAATCATCAAAATTCTTCTGAATGTCTAAGATTTGAGATAAAGAATATTCTTCTGATTCTGTAGGAGGAGGTGAATCATCCTGATTCATCATGTTCAACTGTTCTGACGAAGTTTCAAGTGTAGAACTCTTGTCAGATGTGGAGATCTTCAGATTTTTTATTTTTCCCATAATGGTCTCTATAAAGTCTTCCTCCTTCTTACTAGATTTTAACTTAAAATTTTGAACATCTAGAGGAGGTTTGAGAGTTACAAGTTCCATAGTAAGTTTATGTTTTTCTGATGAAGGAGTTTCAGTTTGTGTCTCCTGGATTTGAGAAACTTGATTCTCGATCCTAGTTAACTATGTTCCTATAGTTTGAAGGAAGATGTTGGTATAATTATTCTGTTTAGTTAAGGAAAAAATATATTTTACCTTAACAGGGTCTCGATGATTAGTCTTTTCTGGTAGTTCAGCAGAGGAATTTATGACTAATGGTTTCTGGTTTTCATTTCCTGGAGCCAACTCTAAGGATAATGGTGGTTGATGTATTGCTTGGTAGGTTATACCACTAGTAGTAATCTACATTTTCTGTATGGACAATAGAACCTGTAACTGTTGGTCATCTTTTATTTTGACTTTTAAGTTGAGCTGGTAATACCATTCAGGGATAGACTGAAGGCATTGTTCCTGTTCTAACTAAAAATAATAGAGTTTTTTCAGATAAGAGCTGTTGAGGATTATGGTTAGTAAAATACTAATCCCTAAAATCCTTATATTTCAGTTGTATAAATTTCTGGTGAAGACTTTGTCTTAATACACTATTATGTGTAAAATCTATTTAAATGTTGAATTGCATTTCACCGGCGGTTGGGCTAGTTGGCCTTCAGTTAATGGTGGATTCATAAATACCATGGGGGATCTGGTTGTCGCTGATGTGAATTCCTCTAATTTGATTTTCTAGGAGAAAAGAATGGTCAGATTCTTCTGATCCTAGAGGGACATCGATGGATGATCCAAAGGATTCAGATATTTTCACCTCATAGGGAGGAATACTACGGGTGCTTACACTAGAAGGGCTTCTGTTCAGAGGCAGATGAGGTTTCTGAAAACGAAGATAGACATTTCCTCCTTGTGTTTGGATAAGATAATACTTTATGTTATATTCTTAATGAGCACAAATGAGGCATGTATAGAAACACCCTGTTGATAGTGGTGTAGATATGAACTGCATACATGAAGGTTTAATCCCTCTGAAATACTTTCATAAAACCATTCAATCCCTCACCAGCGCCAGTGGGAATTCTATGAGAATTTAGTATAAGATATCAGAAGCGTTTATTTGCAAACATGGTGTTTGCATACCTGCCTTATTTGTGCTCATTAATAATATGACACAAAGTATTATCTTAGGCAATCCTTTTCTTAATTCAATTATGACTATCGCCAGAATTGATACTTTTGGTATTCATACCGTAGTTGATACTGTTGATATTACTTTTGATTTCATAACAAAACCTTACACTAAAGAAGTTGATATCATCAGACATCTGATTAATAATAAAACTAATCAGTTAAATTTATTACAAAAAGAAATCTACTTTTTGACTATTGACCAACGTATACAACAACCAGGAATACAAAATAAAATAAAAACAATTATGCATGAATTTCTAGCTGAAATATGTAGTTATATTCCTAATGCCTTCTATGATAGGAAGAAACACATCATATCACTACCCTACATCCTAACTTTAATGAGAAAAATATCCCTACCAAATCTAGACCTAGTCAGATGAAAAAGAAATACTTAGAACTCTGCAAAATTGAAATTGAATCATCAATACAGAAAAAATTAATTAGGCCCAGTAAATCTCTTTGAAGTTGTACTGGTTTCTATGTTAACAAAAATTCTGAAATTGAAAGAGGATCACCTAGGTTAGTGATCAATTACAAACCTCTTAATGATGCTTTGCAATGGATTAGATATCACATACCCAATAAAAAAGATCTGCTTGACAGACTTTATGATTCAGTAATTTTCTCAAAATTTAATCTAAAATTAGAATTTTGGCAAATTCAAATAGTTGAACCAGATAGATATAAAACTGCCTTTACAGTACCATTTGATCATTATGAATGGAATGTTTTACCATTTGGTGTGAAAATGATCCATCTAAATTTCAGCATATCATGGAATGCTTATACTCCATTTATTACCTGTTATATTGACGATGTCTTAATTTTCTCATCATCCATAGACCATCATGGATTACACTCAAATTGGTTTATCCGTATTTGTCCCGAAGTATTACACTCAAATCTTCCAAATTGGTTCCTTCAATGGTGGGATACCTTTGGAATCACTTTTGAGACTTTACCCGAAATAATTCAAACTGAATTTAGGGAATGGCATTCTTAATATTCTCTACTAAATAAAAATATTACCGTATCAAAATCATTAATTCATTTTATTATCCGATTTAACATCCCATGGATTTGGAAATAGAACTTGAAATGTGACTATCAGAATGGCATCTCTATCCTCAAAAGAATTTTCTTCACCAAATGGTGGGACAAGGGAATGAATCCCCATATACCAGAATTAATAAAAACCATGAAAGCCCATGCACAAACCTGCTATGAAGCAGTCCCGAAGGCTTTACCATCACCCACGACCAATCCATTCTTAAATGCCCAAAACTTAATCAAACAACGATTCCCTCAGATCAGTGACAAAGAACTGGCTATCAAAAACCATGGACTTTGTTAAAAATCAAATCCTCCATGTGTACACATATATATACATATATACATACATATAGATGTAAATACAATATCTATATATAGAAACACAATACACACGCGCGCGCGCACACACACATATATATCTATATCTATATGTATATGTATGTATATGTATATGTATATGTATATGTATATGTATATGTATATGTATATGTATATGTATATGTATATGTATCTGTATATGTATATGTATCTGTATATGTTTATGTATATGTTTATGTTTATGTATATGTTTATGTTTATGTATATGTATATATATACCCATACATATATGTATATATGTGTATAAAAAATTATATATATATTATAAGAAGAGTTAGAGAGAGACGGAAATTGTTTAGATAATTATAAAATTTTAGAAAGAGATAGATGGTTTATTAATAACTATAAATATAGAAACACTATTTAAATCAAATTACTAGAATTCATAAATATTTTTTAAAAGTGTCATATTTGATATTTTTAAAAACTTATGACAGAATTTTATTTAAAATGAAAAATTTATCTAGATATCTACAGAAAAATCCATTATCCAATTGCTTAACTTGAAGTCTCACGAAAAAGTTAACTCGCCGTCCCTGCTCATCTCAAATTCATTCGTCATCCAGTCTACATAATATTCAACATATTTTCCAGAAGTTGATCCAAACACAATATTATTCACATAGTTTTGAGCAATAACAATTTCACTCAGTTCTTTTGATGAACAATTTTTTATCTACTCTATTGAATTATTTTTTTATAGGGGTGTGCAGTGTCTGAAATACCTGCCTTGTCTCAGAAAACAATTCTGAACCGAGTGGAATGAGATTAGACACTAACTCTTAACGGGACGGAACAAGACATTTTTCTTGTCTTGTGAGGACGGAACGGGACATAGGACAATTTGGATAAAGTTGACTTATCCCATCATGTCCTCGTAACTTTATTAATAGCCTATTTTTTTAATTTTCTTAATCTAACACTTAATTAATCTTTTTAACTTTAAAATATTTTTTTTTTATTTTTAAACCTTATTTAACTTTAAACAAATTAAACCTCTCTTACACTCTATCTCTTTGATGCAGCCCAAAAAAGAAAAGGCTCAAGTCAAGCAGCTCAAACAAAGTTTGTCTTTTCATCTCGTCCTGACCCGATCCGTGAATTGTCACGTTTCGTCCCGCTAATCTTTGTCCTCAATGTGATTCGGGACGAGACAAAAAAAAATTATTTTCTCTCAAAACTCGTCTCGTCCCATGCATACCCTTTACTTTTCCAAGTCAGTCGTAATTCTCTCATACCAACCCCTTATAGGAGCTTGTTTGAGATCATAGGGAGCATTTTCAACTCAAATACATGATCAAGATGATGTTGATTAATAAGACATTTTGCTTGTTCAACATAACCCTCTTCTTGAGGATACCATTTTAGAAAAGTACTTTTAACATTCATTTGAAAAAAGTTTCACCCTCTGTGACATTTACATCTTGAAATTTTTTTAAGGAATTCTTTCATAATTGTTAAAGTCTTTCAAACTAGGCTTATTGCCTTTTCACAACTCATAAGAAGTTTATTTTGTGTCAGGGCGGAAGATAAACTCTATTTATTGTGTAACAAACACTGTTTATAACTTCAGCCCAAAAATGGTTTGGAAATTTTTTTAAAATTCAATCTAACTCTGACATTTCTTCAATCACTTTGTTTTTTCTTTCAACGATTGCATTTTGGTGAGGAGTTTTAAAAGCAAAGAATTCACGAACAATGAAACGCTCACCACAAATTTTAACTAGAGTGAAATTTTTTAATAATATTTCTCATTTCCCATTTTATTTTACAAGCTTCTAACATGTTCAAAAGAACCAGACTTCTCACACAAAAAATTCTATTCAGGAATACGTGAAAAAAATTATTTTTAGAAAAAAAAAATTAAAGTCGTGACCAATAATTTTAGAATATAATTGGTCATCTAATTTTAAAATAAAATTTTGATCTACGAAAACTCAAAATTTTGATCTAGGAATGCCCTTGGTCCATCAGACATCTCTCGCCATTCACACATTTGTGTGTCGAGAATGTATTAGTACCCTCCAAGACTCATTGTTAAAATGGTTACCAAATTCAATCAAATGCTATCCGAGTTATATTTTGAAAAATAAAATTGAAGAAATTCATTTTTGAATGTGTCGTTTGGTACAATTTGCATCATAAAATGAACAAAATAAATTACTTTTAATGGGTGGTACAAAAACTATTGAAAAGTTATTTTTTATTATTTTTTTAAAATCAAAGTATTGGAGTTACTCTTGGTATTCCAAAAATAACTTTTCAACTCAGTAGTTCGAGAAGTTTGATATCCTAAAAATCTCAAAGTCTGTCATCTGATTTTTTTAATGAAAATTAAATATTAAAATTAACAAGATTTAAAACCTAATCATTATGATTGTAACTCATACATATATAAGTTACTCTAAGTGTAAGAGAATGAAGATATGAATCACCTTTAAAATATAATAATATAAGAATGCTACATAAATAAAGATGTAAATAAAATATATTGATAACTAAAAGAAGTAAAAGAAATTAAATAAATAAGAAATTAGAATCACATGAAAAAAAATAATAAGAAGAAAATATGAAAAGTGAAGATCAAATAAAAAAAATAATAAGAAGAACACAAAAGATAAAACGTAGAAATTCATTTTATAATAAATTAAAAAAATAGTTGAAAAGGACAGAGGGTACACACTCCGAAAAAAGAAGGGTTTTTACCTTTAATATAATATAATTCTAATATTATAGATAAAAGTAATATTGAAATTTGTTTATATATAAATAATTTTGAACTATAAAATTTCATAAATATATAAATATATATGCAATTATTCAAGTAAACAATTGATAAACAATAATAACAAAAACCAGCCGTAACATGTGGTGAACAGATTAATTATGCAGATAATTTAAGTACGAAAATTTCATATTGTATTTTGATCAGCAATCTGCTATGACTTCTACAACCTCCTACCAAGTCGACTCTTCGCCACTTCGCCCCTACAACCACCCTACCCTCGGGATTTGTGTATCTAAGATGTCTTATTATGGTGCCTGAAGCTAACTAAATAGAAACTGATACACCAGATTCACAGATTATATTGTCAATGATTACAAGTCTTATACCCCCTCTCTAATTGCTATACTTGATTCCCCCATCTTACTATTTTTGTGTTATATTCTTGCATCTTAATACTCACTCTCTCATTGTTATACTTGATTCTGCATCTCTTGGTATCAGAGCCAAACCTGGTGGGGGTATTTACTGTTTACTTAAATAATCTGCATAATTAATCTGTTCACCGCATGTTACGACTAGTCTTGTTATTATTGTTTATCAATTGCTTACTTGAATAATTGCTTATATTTAATCTCACTCTCCGCCCAAGTGACTGATTATTTTTATGCTTGATTATTTCTCTGTAATATTTGATCATTTAATCTGTGAATCTACTTTGAAAGAGGTTGATGTATCAGCTTCTATTTGGTTAGCTTCAGGCACCACAATAAGACCTCTTAGAGACTTAAATCCCGAGGGTAGGGTGGTTGTAGGGGCAAAGTGGCGAAAAGAGAACATGGTAGGAAATTGTAGAAGTCACAACAAATTATCAATCAAAATATAATATGAAATTTTCAATCATATGAATAATTTAGTTATTTGAGCCATGAGTAGATTATTTAAAAGTAATTATTCTAGTAGTAATAGGTCTACAATAACTTTAATATCTGACATAATAAATGAAAAACATTTTGAATTAACAGATGATCAAGTAGATCATAAGATATGGAATATATCCAAAATCCTTAATAAAAATATTTACAAATCTTCTTTCAAACCTTAGTATCATGTAAAAATAATTGAAAAAAATATATGTTCTTAGGAAAGAACATGAAACTTGGCAATTACTTTCTCCCAATGCGATTAAATATCACATTGAAGAATTATATAATTTCTTTCATTTTGGTTTAGTTCAGATTGGAGTCAAATCACTCATAAGGAGAGGCCTAAATACCTCTGTCTCATTAGTCTTACGAGATGTAAGATTTACAAACTTTAATGATAGTATTTTAGGATTAATTGAATCATCACTTTGTAATGGACCAATCCACTTTGATTATTTTTCAGATATGTCTGTTAGCTTAGCAGACCGCCATATTTTAAAATATTTAATTTTAAATATTAAAATTAGTGGTTACTAAGTCCTAGAAGACACCCAACCCCTAGTTTTAATTTTTAGAATACATTATAAAGTCACTAAAATAATTATGAAGTTTCAAGCCATCAATAGGAGGCAAAAAAATCAAACCCTATTGATTTAATCTAGTCAAAGTAATGTAAATATTAGAGTCCATAAAACAATTAGGTGGTCTGATATTACATTGCCCTTCCATTAGCTTATAACCAAAGAAAGTCAATCTACTCCAATTCAAAGATCAATTGAAGATGTAGATTAATTCAGCAATATATAAATGGTATTGTTAAAATTAATTTTCAAACTTTTAGTTCTAGTCCACAAATATGGGAGTATAGCTAGTTTTGTACCCTTAGAAATTCCTTTTCGGGATGACCCATTAATAATGATCAAAATTTTAGGATTCAACAATTAAAATAATAATTTAAAAATTTAAGACTTAAAGGCATAACCACAAGTCTCAAGTTAGTCAGCCAGTCTTTGATAATAAGTCTGAACAATCTGACGAAGTTGAAGCACTCACTGAATCGGATTTTCAAGGAACCCTTCATCTTGTTAATCCTCAACTCTTAGTCCTAAATATAGGTACCATGAGTCAAGAATACAAACCAGATTGGGAAAAGATAACCCAACACAATGATGATCCAACCAATCTTGAGTCAAGAATACGTTCAAAGAAGAATCATGTTTGCTGAATGGAACACATTCATGCAAGAATTTAGAGTTGATATGTTTTTCCTCGATTATATCGAGGATATTTATGAGAAAAATATCAAAGTAATTATAAAATATAAATGGGTCAAGGAAGACTCCAATGTAGTGTCTACCAGTCATCCTCCTCCTGAAAAAATTATGATTAATCATAAAAATTCTTTAATCACTGCTTCTCCTTTCAAGATTGCAAAGGAAGAAGAATCAAACAAAAAGGTTGTTGAACAACTCAGTTACACCAATCAAAGTATAAATACAACAGGTAAACAATTAAATAAAATTGAGAATAAGATTGATGATCTTCATGAACCTAAAAATAATGAAGCTCTGAAAGAACAAACTTTAATAAATCTTTCAGATAAAAACACTTTGAATATTATTCTCATTAATAAATAGATTGATAAAATTCTTCAAGAATTGAAGAATAAATCTATAGAATCATCATCTTTTATTAATGTTATTAACCAAGACAGTAGTTCTGAGTCAGATAGTCATAGCACAAAATTCTCCTATGAATCATCTACAGTCCATGAATCTTCAAAAATTAACAATATTGAAGATACATTTAAAAATATAAATTAAATAAATTAGAAAGAAAATGGCATAAAAAACATATGCCACCATATATATAAATTACTAAATCTTCTTTCGTTAATCAATTTCATGTATCTGTAGAAAAATTATATGAATGTAATATTCATGGACTTTTTGAGCAGAAAGTTCTTAATAAATTGCAACATATGACAATTGTAGCCAACAACTACATCACCACTCACAATCTGCCTCATACTGAGTAAAAATCAACGATACAATAAAAAACTTAGAATCTAGTTCCAACTTTTAACCAACGATTTGACATAACCTACCCGTACATATTAGAAAACTCATAATATTAATTGCATATTTATATCCATAATATGTCAAACGCCTGTCATGAAACTTTGACAAATTTATAATTTAAAAAAATTTAGAATCCAATCCAAACAAACTTAGAATCTAAAAAAACTTAAAACCCAAACAAACTTAGAATCCAGCATATTTATATCCATAAAAAGTTCATATCAACTTTGACAAAACATCATGGTGCAACTTTTCCCTTTTTCGACAAAGCATCATATGAATGCTTTGTACATCCTTCATGTTTTCGTTTCGATTCAGTATCCTCATTGGTGTCATCATCATGGTCGTCTTCATCATCATTAACTGAATCTTCACCATTGTCATCATCTTCATCAACTTCATCATCATCACTCTCATGAATGCTTGCTTGAGTTTCATACATGTGCAAGCGTCTTTGTAACTTCGCCTACAAGTGTACATATTCACTATATTTGAATTTCAAACTAAAAATAAAAAGGAAAATATCATAAGTTTACAATTTTCTTATCCTTTTTTTCATTGATGCTTTGGCCTTTGTCATCACCTTCATCATCGCCTCACGTGCGCTCAACATTTTCCCGAATAACAGCTTGTCGAGACCGCCAATCATGCGCATCATGCCTGTTGCGCATGCCGCCGGCACCTGCATTATCTGAATTGTATGTTAATATGATATTAAATTACTAAATAATAAATATTAGCATCATAACTCACATAATCGACTTCAGCAGATGGAAGACCCCAGACTGGAACATCATTTGGAATGTCAACCAATTCACTACCACCATCTAGGAGTAGTAACTGAATCTGCTACGATGGTAGTGGAATGTCAGCCACTCTTATAACATCAACAATCGCTCTAGCCGACCCTGATGCTCCTGGAACTGTTGTGACTATTGTGGTTGCTGGTGTTGTTGCCTATACATATTATATTACAAAATTATATTGTATAACAATATGAGTAATCTCTTATATTGGAAAACCACTTAGAGACATTTAGCACATGCGAAGATGAAGATTCCCCATCATAGTTGTAAGATAACCACTTTCTTTTTCAGAATTCATCATAAGTAGCTTCGCTATCACCATCTACATCAATGATAAAGTGTGTCACTCTAAAACCTTAAAGACCACTAGACGGATCCTCTTTGGTGAATGGTTGGTCACATAACATTGAATTTGGGGGTCTGTATGGGATGTATGGCGCATCGGTTCCCATACTCTACCATGAGACGCGCTCACCCAAGTACCATGCTCTTCCAGCAAGTGCTTGCAGCAAGATTCTCATGGTGGTAGGAGGTATACTGTCGATGTAAGACGCGCTCACCTAAGTACCATGCTCTTCCAGCAAGTGCTTGCAATAGGATTCTCATGGTGGTAAGCGGTATACTGTCAATGCAATAGTCTAACAAGCTTGAACGTTGTCCCCAAAGGTTCCAATTGATCTGCAAGTTCAAAAACAAATAGTTTGTCAGTAAAACGTTATTCATACTTGGGGGGACAAGATAGGAATTGATATAATAAAACACATACCTTATTGGGCCTCACATATCGAAGTTTAACACATAATTTTTTTAGGCGGTGACCAACATCCTTTGTTCTTGACTCAATGTCTATCCAACGTGCTGCTCTCGGGAACGTGTCTGGACCACCCAATGGTCTGCTCAATGTCAAACACGAGAAGTACTCACAAGCACATAAATACCTCCCATGCTCTCTAAAACCCCTATCCCTACACTTTTGCTACGGCATAAAGCGTCCATATTACAATACAATACGGAGAATGCCGAACCACTCCGATTATACTTTTGTATCTCATCTATTTTTCTGTAGGCTGGGGAGGAAGTACAAATAAACTTTATTGCTCTTGTCGTAAAAAATTATACTACCCAAGAGCACCAGAAGAAAGACTCTCATCAAAATGTCCTCCTACTTAGGAGTAGTACACTCGTACCTAACATAATTATCAAATATCCATTGATAACTAACCTTTTTTTCTCCATCCTCTAACAGCGATTTGCCAACTAGCTTTTCCAAAGCCTTCTTGTTCTTCTAGAGTTACAAATCATAGTCTAGTTGACGACCGTCAACTTTCAGGCCAGATATCGTAACAAAGTCCAATGGGGTCATTGTCATTTCACCCACTTCATCTATATGAAAGGTGTGGATTGTATCTCATTATTTATCGCCCAGACTTTTCAATAGGAAGCTATCCATCTGCCTATTTTTCAATATACTTATAAAATAACTAAACCCGAAAGCATCGACATTCCTTCTCACATTTTCAGGAAGCCTACTGTACCATCGAGCTACTATTGTAGTGTTCCCAAAATCACGAATACTAAGATCATAGAACTCAGCCTAAAAAACCAAAATGTAAGTATGACTCAGAGAAAAAGGTGTGTGGAGAAAAATGTACTATAATCCCTATTGTGATTTTGTTGAACACCTTACGGGCCATAAACATGCACTATAATTTTTCATCAAAAATATATATTACTACCAATAATCATACATTTCAAGAAGCATCACATAAAAAACACTCAGTTTTCAAAATTATTCAAGTATCTATTTGGTGTTTTAACAATATAACACATAACAACCAACTTTTTTGTTAAAGAAACTTACATTTTATCATTGGATGGGATATAATATTTCATCGATTATGTTACAGGAATTCATATAAATATATTATAAACCTCAATATGGCATTTTATCAAACACCTTACGGACAATGAAAAAAATACACCATATAACTCATTATGACACTTCGTCGAACACATTACGGGCACTCATGAAAATACTATAATTTTCCATCCGAGACATATATTTCTACCAACAACCATACATTTCTATAATCATCACCTAAAAACACCCAATTTGTAGAAATAATCAAGTATATATTTGGTGTTTTAACAATATAACACATAAAATTCATAATCTTTAAAAAAAAACTTACATCCTATTTGCTTGGGTGAGATATATGCTCCATTGGAGCAATATGAAGAATATGACTACTAAGATTTTGATTCTTTGGACGAAATCTTTTCAACTCATAATTGGTGGCGTCATACGCCCTTTTCGAAACGCTCGAGCTCAAACTTTGTAGCGTCGTTACACTCAATGTTCCATTTGTAACTTTATGCTTTCCTCTAGCAATTATTGGTGAAAATACAATATTAGAAGAATATGGGGTTTGGGGTCACGGGTTGGAGGGATTTGGCTCAGGTTTGGCGCGGGTTTTGTCTCGTGTGTTGCAAGGGATGTGTTCAATGAGAGATTGAGGGTTTGACTTGTGTGTTGCAACGAATTTGGATCGATTTTGATGGATTCAGGCTATGCAGAGAGATGAAGATGGAGATGAAGAAGAAGGAGAATATGGTTTGAGTGAATAAAAATGAAGTGTTGAGAGAGAGAGAGGGGGGAAGGGGTTTTTTAATGTTGGGCTTAATTTTGATAAGAAATAAGGTTAGATTTGGAAATTAATTTATAGACATTAATTAATTAAAATATAAAGGGTTATTTTCCAAAAATTGTGGGGTTATTATTATAAAATAGAAGTTTAAATTTTTAAATTTTAATATTTAATTTCAAACTTTTTAGTGGATATACTCGATTCAACAGTAAAATCTGACCTTAAGGGTTATACGTGTTCGTCAAACATATAAATAAGATTTACCGACCATCATAATTATATTTAGTGAAAACCCGTCTCGCTCGATACTTGTCACAAAAGCAGAACAATATTATCAATGATAACTTTTATCGAGTTTATGATTAAGTGTTCAATTGTTTCAAGAATATTTAATTAATCCAATCTAATTTCGCATAATAAGTGAGTATCATGAATGTTTGCATTGAAATAACAAATTTTTCTAACTTTATCAATGATTTTCCCAGTGTACGGTAAATAATTATAAAAATATTAATTTTAAGGAAAATTGTGAAGAATGGCTATTAGAGCCATATAAATGGCGATTAGGCCAAAAGAAGTGGCGATTGAGAGGAAGAATGGCGATCGCCTATTTATACATGGCGTTTGGGGACTCAAACATGAGATTGGAGGCAAACAACAAGCACTTTTCTTTGACGATGCGATTAACACCTTCAAGATGATGTTTATGGGCTAAAACTAGACGATTCGCCTATTAGGTATGGTGATTAGGTTTTAGGTGTTCACCAAATGCGTAGTGGTATACAACAAATTCTTCAGGGGTTCACTAAAATTTAAAAATTTATTTTTTTTGTGAACCCTAGTACGTAATTGGTGAATCTCAGTACGTATTTGATGAAACGCTCTAAGAATTATTATTTTATACGTATTTGGTGAACCCCACTATGTAATTGGTGAACCCCACTACGTAATTGATGAACCCCACTACGTATTTGGTGAACTCTAGTATGTATTTGGTGAATCCCTCTAAAAATTATTAATTTGTACGTAATTGGTGAACTCTAGTACGTATTTGGTGAACCCCTCCAAGAATTATTATTTTGTACATATTTGGTGAACCCCACTACGTAATTGGTGAACCCATCCAAGAATTATTATTTTGTACGTAATTGGTGAACCCTGGTACGTAATTGGTGAACCCCGGTACGTAATTGGTGAACTACAGTACGTATTTGGTGAACCCATTCAAGAATTATTATTTTGTACGTATTTGGTGAACCCCACTACGTAATTGGTGAACCCATCTAAGAATTATTATTTTGTACGTATTTGATGAACCTCACTACGTAATTGGTGAACCCCGGTACGTAATTGGTGAACTACAGTACGTATTTGGTGAACCCCTTCAAGAATTATTATTTTGTACGTATTTGGTGAACCCCATTACGTAATTAGTGAACCCCACTACATAATTGGTGAATTTCAGTAAGTATTTGGTGAATCTCTCGAAGAATTATTATTTTGTACGTATTTGGTGAACCCCACTACGTAATTGGTGCACCCCACTATATATTTGGTGAATCCTTTCAAGAATTATTATTTTGTACGTATTTGGTGAATCTTACTACGTAATTGATGAACCCCCCCTACGTATTTGGTGAACTCCAGTACGTATTTAGTGAACCCCTCCAAGAATTATTATTTTGTATGTATTTGGTGAATCTCACTACGTAATTGGTGAACCCCTTCAATAATTATTATTTTGTACGTATTCGATGAACCCCACTATGTAATTGGTGAATCCCACTACATATTTGGTGAACCTCAGTATGTATTTGATGAACCTCAGTATGTATTTGGTGATCCCTCTAAGAATTATTAATTTGTATGAAATTGGTTAACCCCTGTACGTATTTGGTGAACCCCTCCAATAATTTACGTATTTGGTGAACCCCACTACATATTTGGTGAACACATCCAAGAATTATTATTTTGTATATATTTGATGAACCCCACTACATAATTGGTGAACCCCAGTACGTAATTGATGAACCTCAATACGTATTTGGTGAACCCCTTCAAAAATTATTATTTTATATGTATTTCATGAACCTCACTATGTAATTGGTGAATCTCACTATGTAATCAGTGAATTTCAGTACATATTTGGTGAACCCCTCCAAGAATTATCATTTTGTATGTACTTGGTGAACCACTACGTAATTGGTGAACCCCACTACGTATTTGGTGAAGTCTATTTTACGTATTTGGTGAACTCCTCCAAAAATTATTATTTTGTACGTATTCGGTGAATCTCACTATGTAATTGGTGAACCCCACTACGTATTTGATGAACCCTAGTACGTATTTAGTGAACACCTCCAATACTTATTATTTTGTACGTATTTGATGAGCCCCACTACGTATTTGGTTAACCCCTCTAAGAATTATTATTTTGTACATATTTGGTGAACCTCACTACGTAATTGGTGAACCCCACTACGTATTTGGTGAACTTCTCCAAAACTTAATATTATGTATGTATTTGACGAACCACACTACGTATTTGATGAACCTCAATACGTATTTAATGAACCCTTTAAAAAAATTTGTTACCTACTAAATTTTATGTGACCCAAATTATTACAAAAATATTTTAAGAACAAAATGACAGAACATCAATATTCCCGACATTGTAAAGTTTCCCTTCAAAGTATAATGAAAAATGTATTAACTTACAAAAAAGTGCTTCAGAATAAAATATTCAATTGCTGACTACTTGCCAAAGATATGTATTCAAATGCATAAAAGCACTTAGAAAAGTAGTCTCTCAAAGTCAAAAGTAGCTTCAAATAGCAACACACAGTATAGAAAATATTTTTTTCTTGAATAACCCCAACAAAGTATAGAAAATATTTTTTTTAAATTCAACATAACTCCAACATTTCTTGAATCACTTTATTTTTTCTTTCAACAATTCTATTTTGTTGAGAAGTTTTAAGAGTAAAGAATCCGATCACCACAAATTTTAACTACTAGTTAAATTTTTTTACAGTATTTCTCATTTTGAATTTTATTGCTCAAGCTTCTAATATGTTAAAAAAAACCAGACTTCTCACACACAAAAAATCTACTCAGGAATACTTGAAAAAATCATCTACCACAACAAGAATGTATTTCTTACGACTAGGGAAAACTTAATTGGTAACGATTAACGAATATAAAATTTAGGGGCCTAAAATGTACTATTCTAACTCAACAAAAAAAAAATATTAAGGTTAGATGCAAAAGTACGCTTGTATTGTACTTCAGGCTTTATCATTATATTAAATATTTGATACTTATTAGTTTCATACATGATTAAGTACTAGTGTGACTTACAAAAAGCTGCATGCTCGTAAAATAGAGTTGTAAGTGCTTTGGTCTGTGATTGGCGATTTTTGGCAAACGTGGGATTTCTTTTGTTCGTAGGATTTATATGCCTATGCAGATTGTTTTTATTTCATAGACCTTCTGGGTGAAAAATCCAAATAGTTTTGGTGGAATCAGTTTTGACTGAATCAGATAAGGTTGGCGTAAATTCGAATTTCAAGTTTGATGAAATCAGATTGGATCAGATAAGCTTGGTGCAAATTCAAATGTCAAGATTGGTGAAATCAGATTTGGTGCAAGTTCGAATTGATTTTTCAAACTTCAAGTTTATATGTTGGTTTTAATATGGAGAGAAATGGGCGTGAGACTATTTTAGAGAAAAACACACTCAACCAAGTTTTCTACGGGTTTTTAATCTTTTACAAGCGAGAGGGAGTCTTACATCGTGACGGGATCTTACGTTGTGGTTCACTACGTTAGGAGTTAGGCGTTAAGTGATAGGTGGGATTTCTACGTTGGATAAGTTCCTAAACTCTTGTAACTTTTTTAGTGAATCATTATCATCTGGGCGTGGTCTCGCAGACGTAGGTGTTCACACTAAACACTGAACTGCGTTACCAAACGTTTGTGTATTTTGTTTCTTTATTGCCATTTTATTTCTAACAACGTTTCCAGATTATTTGCATCGTCGTAACATTTATTCTGCAGCAGTGTAAAGGAAATTTCACTTGGTATCAGAGCAGAGTCACTTAAGTTATTAGTGAGATCTTGGGAGGCCACACGCTACTTGATTGCAGATCTATGGATGGCTTGAAGGAAGGAGGATTCATGTCATGTCCTCCATTGTTGGATGGCTCGGATTATCCATATTGGAAAGCTCGTATGCGAGCGTTCATAAAGTCTTTTGATGAGAGATCTTGGAGATCTATTCTCTTAGGCTGGAATCATCTGATGCAAGATGATGATGAAGGTGTTTTTGTGAAGAAGTCAGAGCTGGAGTGGAGTTCAGAAGAAGACAAATTAGTTAATTACAACGCTAGAGCTCTAAATGCAATTTTCACTGTAGTTGATCCCTCACAATTCAAACTGATTTCTAAGTGTAACTGCTAAGGAGGCATGGGAGATTCTCGAGACAGCACATGGAGGAACTAGTTCTGTGAGGATTTCTAATTGCATATTTTGACGTCAAGATTTGAAAGCTTGAAGATGCATGAAGATGAAACTATCTCCAATTACAATGGGAAGATATGTGACATTGCTAATGAAGCTTTTGTGCTAGGAGAAAGATATACTGAGGAGAAGTTGGTCACAACATCTACATATTTTTAAGAATGTTGTTAACAGAAATGGTTTAGTATATCTGCCAGTAAAATGAAATTATTCCAAACAACTATAAGATTCTTGGCCATAATATTTCTAATGACACTATAATTTCTATTAACCGTAGCATTGATTTTGCCTCTAAATTTCCTGATGAAATCAAGGATAAAACCCAATTACAAATATTTTTAGGCAGTCTAAATTATATCCATGATTTTTATCCATAATTAGCTTATGATACTGCTATTCTGAATAAGAGACTTCAGAAGACCCCAATTCCTTGGACACCAGATCTGATATTAGTTGTGCAAAACATTAAAGCTAAAATTAAAGAGTTACACTACTTAACTTTACCAAATCCTACTGGCATGAAATAGTAGAAATATATGCCTCCAATCTAGGCTATGGAGGTATTTTAAAACAGTTAAATCCTCATAAGCAAAAAGAAGAATTACTAAGATTCACTTATGGTACTTGGAAAGGACTAGCTAAGAACTATCCGACTATTAAACAGGGGTGTTTAGCAATAGTAAAATGTGTATTAAAATTTCAAGATGATTTATTAAATCAACATTTTCTTATCTGTGTTGACTGTTCTACAGTAAAACAGATTTAAAAAAAATATTCAAAATCTTGCATCTAAACAGATTTTTGCATCATGGCAGAATATATTATCCGTTTTTTATTTTGATATTGAATATATAAAGGTGAACAAAACTCTCTTCCTGATTTTCTAACCCGTGAATATTTACAGGGACAAATATCCAATGAGTAGCCGAGGAAGAGGCCATAGCTCTCGAGGGCGCGACAGAGGCAGAACAAATCTACAACAACCGAATGATGAAATATTTTGGCCATCCGAATTTCCAAATGTGCAAAAGGCCACTCAAAAGAGTGCAAATGAAGTCCTCTTAGCACCTGAACAATGTATACTTAACTGAATACATGAGAAAATCATCCTCACCATTGAATCTGATGATGAGAAATAGATGGAAAACCCATGGGAGATAAAAAACCGTTATCTCTCAACCCAACAGTATCATACCAGGTTTGAGCACTATAGATATATTTACGAAACTATAGTCATTCAAACTGGAAGCATGGAAATATGTCATACTTTCCATGATACTAACCGTAGCATCAGACCTATTACATTCAGTAAGGTTGTGATCCGTAATTTCATCTCAATCAATCAATGGGGTCTTCATCCCTATACTACCCATACTCTGGACATCCATAAAAAATTGTAAAATACAGTTACTAGGGTTATATGGAGTCATTTACCAATGTTTTTTATTATCAAAATCCGATTCATCGATCTTTGCCAAAACGATTTTCTTATAAAGTTTTTGTTATAGAGAAGGCAAAGGATATCACTAAGATGAAATTAGAAGAACTCATGGGGTCTCTTAGAACATTTGAGATGCAACTAGAAGAATCCAAGAACAACACAAAAAGGAGAAGAATGTTGCTTTTCAAGCTGAACTTGATGATCTAAATGATGATGTTAATGATGGGGAGTCTGAATATCTTATTCAAACCACTGAGCTACTCAACAAAAATTTCAAACGAGCCATGAAAAAGATTCAGCAACGAAGTGTTGGAAATCACTTTAACAACAGGAACCAATCAAGTGGGAGTTTAACTAAATTCAAACAAAATAAGCAAGCATCTACTTGTCTTGATAGGAAGCCGAAGAACAAGGGTATTCAGTGTCATGAATGTGAAGGATTCAGTCATATACAGGCAGAGTATCCGAATACACTAAAGAAAAATAATGCTTAATAGCATGGGTACAGCACATTTAGATTACATTATCTCTATTGGAAGACCAAGTAACTCACATATTACTATTGGATATACTGGTTCTACATCTGTTACAGTCTTTACTATGTTAGGTGCAGTGTCCAAACATCCAACTGGACCTCTATTTGTCAAAACATCACAGCCAATACTTGGTACTATTGAAAATACAAAGGATATTAAAGCTTCTATCAATCATTGTTGTTATTTGATCAATACAGAACCTTATGATACCTAACGAAACAGTTATAAGCAGTACCTAAACTACCTACAACACATCTGGAAAAACTTTATCAATTCAGTTATTCCTTCTAATTTCACATACATATATAAGTGATAACAGAAAAAATCATACAATTGTCATACAATTCAGAAATTATTCCTACGCAAGTTATCCAGCAAGAAAGTATTCTTGGAGCAAAAATCAGAACGAGGGTTGAGAGCATATCAACAAGGGTTCTACTTCTAGCTATCTGAGCTAGGTTTGTTGGGTAATCGGGAATGGGAAAATACTGTAAATCTTAAAGGCTTGTAATCTGTAGACTTTACCTATTTTATAGTGCATATAGCTTTGCTTTGAACTCAACTGGATGTAGGCTCTTTTGAGCTGAACCAGTATACGTCTTTGTGTCCAGATTCTTCTCATTTACTCTTGCATGTCGCATTTGACCTTCCATCTCTGCAATCTCTTCGATCTTTCTGCAAGCTATTCAGTTTCTCTACATCGTAATAACATTAGGGTTAAATTCTGAGTTAGTACCAATCAGAAACAAAAAATGGTATCAAAGCTGGGCTTCAAGGCTTTTCAAGAATTTAGGAAGAAGTCTATCATCCCTACCTTAGAGTCACGACAGAATCTAGTGAAATGGAGTCTTTTGAAGACTCATCAGGAAGTAGAGATTCCAATGAAGAAAATCTGTCAAAATCATCAAGTTCAGATCGAGAAGTTGAATCTGACGAAGATTCAATCCAAGAAAGAAATCAAGAAACCTCAAGAACTCTAACAATCAAGGACCCTGCTCTAACATTAAATCAAAACAATGAATAACATTGGTTTGATTAAAGAACAATGGGATCAACTAGGTTTGAGGTGGATAGGTTTGAGGTGGATAGGTTTGATGGAACTGATGATTTTGGGATTTGGAGAAGGAAAATCAAAGCATAATTGGCACAGTAAAGAGTTCTAAAGGCACTAGAAGACCCTTCAAAACTTACAGACACTCTATCTCAAGACCAGAAAGAACAAATGATGAAAACAGCTCTAGGAACCATCATTTTAAATCTATCTGACAATATTCTTAGAGAAGTAAACGAGAAGGACACTGCTGCAAAGATATGGGAAAGATTAGAGAGCCTGTACATGAAAAGATCCTTGACAAATAAGATTTATCTTAAGGAAAACTGTTCGGTTTTAAGATGGATACATCTAAGAATCTTGAACAAAATCTAGATGATTTTAAGATGATGACTATTAAATTGGACAATGTTGAGGCAAATGAAAAATTGAGTGATGAAAATGATGTTATTATCCTCCTAAACTCACTGCCAGATTCATTCAAGGATATTAAGGTTACCATTAAGTATGGTAGGACTACACTCACTTTGGAAGAGTGTGTTTTTGCCCTAAGATCGAAAGACCTGGAGCTGAAAAATGAAAAGAATGAGGCTGCTGATTAGGGGGAGAAGTACCTAAAGAACTCAAAATCAGAATGGAGAGAGTATAGCAGGGGAGGTAGCAGCAACATATCTCAATCAAAAGGGAGGAAAACATCCAAGAAATGTTATTTTTGTGGCAATGAAGGCCATTTAAAAAAGAACTGTTATGGATGGAAAAAGAAGTAGAAAGAAAAGGGTGCAAATGTTGAGGATTTTGTTGCCATAACAGATGAATATAGTGATGGTGAAGTTCTTGCCGTCGAAACAGAGAACAACAACACTGAATGGATTCTAGACTCGGGTTGTACCTATCATATGAGTCCTAGAATAGAATGGTTCATTAGTTTTCAAGCTATCAATGGTGGAAAAGTGCTCATGGGAAATGATCAAGCATGTGATTTACTTGGGATAGGTACAATCGGTATAAAAATATATGATGGGATGGTAAGATCTTTAGAAAATGTGAGATATATCCTTGACTTGAAAAGAAACCTAGTCTCTCTAAGGTTACTTGATGAAGAAGGTACACATACAAGGCAGAAAAATGAACAATTAATATTTCAAAGGGTTCTTTGATAGTGATTAAGGGTGTAAAAAGAAATTGACTATATTTGATGCTTGGGAAGACAAACACTGGAAATGCTGCCATGGTTAGCAAGCCTAATCATTCTGATGTAGATTTATGGCATAAAAGAATGGGCCACATGAGTGACAAAGGTCTTTAAGTTCTATGCAAATAGGGGTTGCTTGACAAAAAGGAAATTTAGAACCTAGAGTTATGTGCACATTGTGTGTTAGGAAAGCATCATACGTTGAAATTCAACATTGGAACTCATGAAGCTAGATTTGTTTTAGAATATGTCTTTGTTGATTTATAGGGTCCAGCACCTACTCCAACACATGGAGGTAACCTTTATTTTCTGTCAACTGTAAATGATTTCTCTAAAATGGTCTGGGTTTTCTTGTTGAAACAGAAAGGAGAAGTTTTTGATAAATTCAGAAGCTGGTAGACATTCACAGAGAATCAGACAGGTAAAAGGTTAAAGGTATTAAGGATTGATAATGGTTTAGAATCTGTAATAACACCTTTGACACACACTGCAAAGAACTAGGTATCCTAAGGCATAAAACTCTTAGGAACACTCCCCAATAGAATTGGGTAGCAGAAAGGATGAATAAGTTTCTTTTGAATAAAGTGAGATGCATGCTATTAAGTTTAGGTCTAAATAAGAAATTTTAGGGTGAGACAGTTAAAATTGCTGCTTACTTAGTCAATAGGAGTCATTCTATTGCTATAGGTCTCAAAACTCCCATAGAAAGGTGGTCTGGTAAACCACCAAACTTAAGTCACATCAGGGTGTTTGGCTGTGCAGCTTTTACATATCAAAATATAGGTAAATTGGAACCAAGGGCATTGAAATGTGTATTCCTTAGATACTCGGAAGGTGTCAATGGCTATAGACTTTGGTCCAATGATGTTGTAGGTGTGAAAATTATTACTAGTATGGATGTCAAGTTTAATGAAACTGATATGCCTTGTTTGAAGGAATCTTTTAGCAATGCAGGTGTAAACAATAAAGATATAGGAAAATCCAAGGAAGCTGAGTTTGAGGTGGAGCCATTTACAAGTGCAAGCTGGCTCACTAATCAAACTCAGGAGCATGAACATCAACCACAAGAGAAGCTGACCAAGATGAGGGAGACCAATGATCAGAAGAGACTAATGAACAAAACCCTTTAAGGAACTATCAGCTGACAAGAGATAGAGAAAGAAGATAGGTAAAACCTAATCTAATTACATTTGCTTTGTTTTTAGGTCAAAACTTGGAGGAACAGGAACCACAAATAGTAACGGGAGCCCTACAAGGAAAGGATTCAAGGAAATGGCTTAAAGTTATGCAAGAAGAGATGTTATCACTTTAGAAAAACAAAACATGAATACTTGTTCATAAACCTAACAAATAAAGGGTGGTAGATTGCAAATGGATATTCAAAATGAAAGAGTACTCAAGCAAAGAGGAATCAATAAGATATTAGGCAATTTTAGTTGCCAAGGGGTTTACACGGAATGAAAGAATAGACTTCAATGAAATATTCTCTCCAATTGCCAAATACAAGACAATTAGAATTATTCTAGCACTAGTAGTTCAGTACAATTGGGAGCTGGAACAATTACATGTGAAGACTGCCTCTCTCCATGGAGAACTAGAAGAGACCATTTATATGAGACAACCAGAAGCTTTTGAAGAAAAAGAAAAAAAAGTATGGTTTGTTTTCTTAAAAAGTCTCTTTATGGCTTAAGGCAGTCCCCTAGACAATGGTATAAGAGATTTGATGCTTTTATGGAGAGAATTGGATTTTCTAGGAGTAATTTTGACAATTGTCTCTACTTTGAAAAAACTGAAAAAGGTGGGAAGTCTGTCTACCTCTTAATCTATGTTGATGACATGTTATTAGCTTGCGAAAATAGAGACAAGATAGCTGAGATTAAGAAACTTTTACATTGTAAGTCTGATATGAAAGATCTAGGATGTGCTAAGAAAATTGTAGGTATAAATATCATTAGGAATAGAATTAAAGGCTCATTAAATTTGTCTCAAACAAGTTATCTCCTAAAATTGAATAAGAAATTCTCTATAGATGCTGCTAAGGCAGTTTCCATGCCATTAGCTGCTCATTTCAATTGTCTATGCTGCTTTGTCCTAAGGATGATATAGAAAGGGAAGAAATGTCAAAAGTACCTTACTCTACTGTTGTTGGCTCTATTATGTACACTATGATTAATACTAGACCAGATTTAGTTCACTCTATAAGTGTTCTGAGTATATATATGAGAAATCCTGGGAAAGGCCATTAGCAGGCCATGAAATGGCTCTTGAGATACATAAAAGGTACAACAGAAATAGGCCTAACATATATAAATAGACCTGGTAAAATATGTGTGGGTGATTTTATAGATTTTGATTATGTAGGGGTCAGAGATAGAAGGAGATCAACTACATCCTACACATTCACCATAAATGGAAACTGTGTGAGTTGAAAGTCTCAACTTCAAAGCAATGTGGCTTTATCCACAACAGAGGCAGAATATATTACTACTACAGAGGCTGTAAAAGAAGCAATGTGGCATCAGGGACTTCTCAAGGAAATATGTGTAAATGATGAAGTTGTTATTGTCTATTCAGACAGCTATCATTACACCTATGTAAAAACCCATTATTTCATGAAAGGACCAAGCATGTTGAAATCAAATATCACTAAATCAGAGATATAGTGGCAATAGGAGAAGTAAAACTAGAGAAGATTTCAACAGATGATAATTCTGCAGATATGGGAACTAAAGTCCTACTAGTGAAGAAATTCAAGTAATGCCTTGAATTCCTGAACATAGACAATGGATGATCAGATTGGGTGGAGCTGTGATAACCTAGGGTCTTTATGCACTATAAATATAGATAAGGTTCTGTATGATCAAGGTGGAGATTTTTGTTATTTGATCAATACAA
The DNA here is from genome assembly GCA_003255025.1 of Datisca glomerata. NCBI lineage: Eukaryota > Viridiplantae > Streptophyta > Magnoliopsida > Cucurbitales > Datiscaceae > Datisca > Datisca glomerata. The sequence continues at coordinate 259,105 of QANY01012253.1, forward strand.
AACCTTATGATACTTAATAAAACAGTTACAGGCAATTACCTAAACTACTTACAGCACATCTGGCAAAACCTTATCAATTCAGCTATTCCTTCTAATTTCACATACATATATAATGGATAACAGAAGAAGATCATACAATTGCCATATAATTCAGAAAGTATTCCCATGCAAGTTATCGAGCAAGAAAGCAATTCAACAAGCAAGAAAATATTCTTGGAGCAAAAATCAGAATGAGGGTTGAGAGCATATCAACAATGGTTCTACTTCTAGCTATCTGAGCTAGGTTTGTTGGGTAATCGGGAAGGTGGAAATACTGTAAATCTTAAAGGCTTGTAATCTGTAAACTTTACCTGTTTTATAGTGCAGATAGCTCTGATTTGAGCTCAACTGGATGTAGGCTCTTTTGAGCTGAACTAGTATATGTATTTGTGTCCAGATTTTTCTCCTTTACTCTTGCATATCGCATTTGATCTTCCATCTCTGCAATCTCTTCGATCTTTCTTCAAGCTCTTCAGTTTCTCTGCATCGCAATAACATTAAGGTTAAATTTCTGAGTTAGTATCAATCAGAAACTAACAATCATCAACGTTTCATTCCTACGTGTCATTAATGCAATAGGAAATGACATATTCAACCGAGATGCCTCTTCTACTTAAAATATCTCTTGAAGAAAGTTTGATTTAATGCAAGAAGAAGAAAATCACCACCAATTGGGTCCTCTAAGATGAAGTGGATTAAAAAGGCAGATTTGAAATGTAATGTGGCTTTTGTGTTGTCCAAAAGTGCTAGAGAAAATATATGGTATTACGATAATGGTTGTTCACATCATATGACAGGTGACCGAGGGTTTATTTCTGATGTCAAAAGTTGCAAACCCTGACTATGTGACATTTGGTGATGGTGGTAAATGAAAGATCATTGGAGTAGGCACAATTGTGTGACAAAGATCTTTATGCCCACTTTAAGAGTAATGAATGCAACATTGTGAATGCAGAGAAAATTGTGCAATGAAGGGAATTAGAACTTCTAACAACTGTTACATGGTAACACCTTCTACTACATGTTTGAAGTCAAAAAAGGAAACTCAAATGTGGCATTAAAAAATGGAGTCAACAAATGAGGTGGTAAAAGATTAAATAGATGATGAGACCTCGGCAGCTGATAATATTAGAAGAATCTTTGAAGAACTTAGTGTCTCTAGAGAAAACACATATGTCGAGACTGGTGTCAAAACATTAGGACACACTAGACAAAGGCCTGCAGAAGTTACACATGTCGAGTCAGGTGTCAGAATAATGATAAGTACTAGACAAAAGCCAACATAGGTTACAGATGTCGGGACATATGTCACAACACAGGTGCTCACACCATCGGACCATGATTAGAGATATGCATTTAGAGGTGATTTAACTAGGGGTCTAAGGGCATGGTATGAATGGCTCACTGAATTTCTTCTCAAGAAAGCTATCATCGAGGGGGAGTAGATAAAACTCTCTTCATCAATAAGAGGGCTTCAAACATTACAATGGCGCAAGTGTATGTCGATGACATTGAAGAAGCGGATTGATGAATTTATGGATGATATGAAGGAGTTTGAAATGAGTATGGTAGGTAAATTGAGTTATTTTCTAGGGATCCATGTTAAGCAACTGAAGCATGGGATATTCATTTATCATGCTAAGAACTTGATCAGGAAATTGGTGGATATTTTCATGAAGGCTCTCGATGGTGCACGATTCAAACACTTAAGGTCCGCTTTGGGTCTTTGTGTCATTGATTCTTAGCTGTGCTTCGTGCTTCACTCTCCCTTAAAAAAATCATCATGTTCAGGGGAGTATATTTTTGGTATCATTTGTTTTTTTATCATTTTTTTAGGTGGAGTTCGTTATTGTACAGTTATTATGTGTGAGTTATTTGTCCTTTTTGTCAAAAAGGGGGAGAACAATGATCACGATCAGGTGTTTGGTGGTTACGGTTGTATTTCTTTTGTTATGTCACTGAGTGTCAATATTGATTAATGATCTAATGTTGGTTTTGCCAAAAATGCCAAAGGGGGAGATTGTAAGTGCTTTGGTGTGTGATTGACGATTTTTTGGCAAAACGTGGGATTTCTTTTGTTCATATAAATTCAGGGTAGTTTTAGGATTTTTATGCCTATGCGGATTGTTTTTTATTTCATAGATCTTCTGGGTGAAAAATCTGAATCGTTTTGGTGGAATCAGATAAGGTTGGCCCAAATTCGAATTTCAAGTTTGATGAAATCAGATTGGATCAAATAAACGTGGTGCAGATTCAAATGTCAAGATTGGTGAAATCAGATTTGGTGCAAGTTCAAATTGATTTTTCAAACTTCAAGTTTATCTTGTGGTTTTGATGTGGAGAGAAATGGGTGTGAGACTATTTGAGAGAAAAACACACTCAACCAAATTTTCTACGAGTTTTTAATCTTTGGCAAGCGAGAGGGAGTCTTGCGGCGTTGAGGGGATCTTACATTGTGGGTCACTACATTAGGATTTAGGCATCAAGTGATAGGAGAGATTTCTACCTTGGATAAGTTCATAAAGTCTTGTAAACTTTTTTTAGTTAATCACTATCATCTTGGCGTGGCCTCGTAGACGTAGGTGTTCACACTGAACACTGAACTGCATTACCAAACGTTTGTCTGGTTTGTTTCTTTATTGTCTTTTTATTTTGTTGTAACGTTTTCAGATTATTTGCATCGTCGTAACGTTTATTCTGCAGTAGTGTGAAGGCAATTTCAAGTGTAATTATGAAATATAATTCTTTACTTTTTACTTTAATATTCGGAAACGTATTTGATATTATAAAAATTCTATAATATCTTCTCGGCATCCATGTCGGAGTTTATCAAATATGTGTGGGGGTTCACTAAATTTTTTAGGATTCACCAATATGTAGAAATGATTCACCAAATATGTGGGGGTTCACCAAAAACCCCCCACATTTATACCGAGAAAAAAATTCCGGCATGTAAGTGTAACCCTTGATAGTAATATTTCTAGAACACCTTGTACAAAGTTTGTGTAAATTTCAAAAACTAATTGTAATAGATTATGAATTTGATATGTTTATTAATATTTAACTCATTCTTTATTTTTGAAAACAAAATATCCTAATATATGGAATTAGACAACTAAACTGGTCTTTAATTAGTGTAATACAATTGTAAAGCAGCACGTGGTATTTTATTTTATTTTCTTGTTTTTCTTTTGCTTAGGAAAAAACAGCACGTTGTTTTTGGAAATCACACTGATTTCTTTCGGTTGGGTCAAATGGCTCTAACTGTCACGTAGACTCTAAGGAAGATTGAAGATTTGAAGGCATAAAATGATTAGTAGTTAATTGAAAATTATGCATCTGTTTTAGAAAATATATTAACACATCATTATGGGAACACATTTTCTTGTATTTGGAAACATTTTCAAGAAATAATCCAAGCTTGAGAAAATGCTTCAAACTAATACAATTACAAAACAACTGTCTAAAATGAGAACGAGTTTAAGAGATTCTTCTTCATAATTACTTTTTAGGTCAACCTATGGAAGCATTTTACGTTTAGAAGTGTTTTATGAATGGTTGTGAGGTAATTTAAAAGATATATTCTTTATAGTTGAAAGCATTTTTTAAAAGCGTTTACAATGTTGGTTAGTGTAATATTGTTTTGCCATAAAAGTGCTTTTAGGAGAAAAGTTTCCAAAGTCACTCTTGCATTAGAAAAGACCTATATGAACCCAAACATATTTCAAATGAGATTTAATTGAATAATTATTTACGCTTAGAAGTATTTCTTCAAGAAACATACACATCAAAATGGTTCTTGAAGATGTTTCAAAGTATAATGGAATATGTATTAACTTGCAAAAAGTGCTCGAAAATAAAATATTCAATTGTTCACTACTAGCCAAAGTTATGTAATTCAAATGCGTAAAAGCACTTAAAAAAGTAGTCTCCAAAAGTCAAAAGTGGTTTCAAATAGGCAACACACAAAGTATAGAAAAACTTCTTTTCTTGAATATGCTTTTATAAAATATTCATAACAAAGCAGAATGTGCATATCATATTATATATGGGAATAAAAGTAAATTGACTACCCAAATGCGAAGGGAATATGCTAATCTGGTGCTGATTTTAAGAGAATGCTTTAACATTATTAAGGACCATTTTCTTAAGCACCGTTTGTTAAAAAATGCACCACACCATTTTCTTAACATCATTGTTAATATTTTATAATATTAAGAACACGTGATATGTTAGGATATGATAGATAATGAGAGTATTAAGGAGGTGTTCATAGAGTATTAATAGAGTGTCACATAATCAAAATATTTTAGTGATTTTGTCAGGAATTTTAAATTATTTAAGATTTGATTATATCATCTTAAATATTAAAGATTTGATTAAGAAAGTTTGACAAGCATAATCTAATTTAGAAATAAATTATTAAAAAAATGAATTTTGTCCAAATTAAATTTTGAATAGAGAAGTAAAATGTATAAAGCCCTTAAATACTTAATAGGATGATTGTGAACATGTCGGCAGACTTGGGGTAAATAACATACGTCAATCAAGAAGTCAAAATCAATCAAACTCATGAAACCATGGTTAAGTCCTAGAAATCAAAGTCCTAACCAACGTAATTTATAAGATTAAATAAGGTGGTAGTAGGAATTTATTTATTTATTATTTTCCATCTCTCTAAAAATTATATTACAAGAATTATGTCTTCCACTCATAACATCTTAATTATGATTGGAGAAGTTTAAGCGTGGATTCATTTATTTTGTTTTCACAAAATAAATGTGTCCTTTATTTTACCATAATATTAATTTGACCAATAAAAACTAATAGTCTCTTTGTTTAGTTTCTCAATAGTACTATAAAAACATTAATTTGTGAAAACTTTCTATGTACAGGACAATCTAAAACACATAAGATTAAGTGATTTTAATTTAGTTTTTTAAAAAACGAAAGTGGTTTTAATTTTCATGCAAAGCTGAAAGCACACTGATTTTAAGAATAAATTTTAGAAACAAACTGTGTGCGCTTTTCATAATGGCTTTTCGTCTTTTGGGAAAAGAAGACGTGCTTTGTAGTGTTTTAGTACATGGCACCATTGTAACGCAAAAAGAAGGGCAAATAACTTAGTGTGGACGGCTCCAAATTTTCAACTTCTTTTATTCATTTTTCATGATGTTTAAATGTTGATTTATTTATTTTTAATATTTTTTGGTGACTCTTTTATTATTTTAATAATAAAGATGAGTTAGATGATTAGTGCATTAAGGAGGTGTCAGTCAAATTATAATATTTTTATGCATCTATTAACTCATGTCACTAATAATCTTATATAAAAAATGAATGGTATAACTTATCCTTTTATAAATTAAGGAACGACTAAAGACATTTTTTGGATATTAATTTTTTTTATGAAAATAAGTTATACTTTTTTCATTTTTCTTTGAAAACTCATTTAAAAAAATCATATAGGAACCCAGAAATATCCTTCGTTTATTTTTGTATTTCCTCATTTTGTCTTCCAAAATAAAGCAGATAAACTGAAAATTAAATAGACATTATAGAAGTTGACATATAATTACAAAAATTGAGGATAAAAAGGTGATCTAATATTTTAAAAAACAGCTGACTAGTGTTAAAATTATAGGAAAATTTATAGAACTAGACAAGTTTAAAGATAGTATTTTGATAAACATCAGTTTTTCTAGAGTTTTAGGTAATATCAAGTTGCTTATTGCTTAAAATGTCCTTAATATATTTAAGAAGTGTTAGTAATTTCAAAATAGTCAATAAGTATAAGAATGCATAATCAATAGATTTAAAACACATATACAATTAATTTGAACAATGATGAAAAAGATAAGAATCTGTAGTTAATCAATTGAAAGTTTCTTCTTTTTATTTTAAAATTTTTTGGGCTAGTTATAATATCAATAATTGATCGAAGTCCTTAAAATAGGGGATAATTAATGCAAGAGAACCAAAAAAATTGAATTTTAAATTCTTTGAAAGGAAACTGTTAAAACACCTTAATATCACAATGTTTGACTATATAATATCAGTAATTGGCTATATAACAGCAGTGATTGACTGCATATCCTCAGTATTTTTCCCAAAAAAAATAACGCATAGAAGATAATGATATAATGCAGTAAAAATTGGCTATAACTTCATTAATAGAATATTGACTTCACATAATTAAGAAATATGATGATTCTATTAAACCACATTAACTAAATTTTAAGACACCATTAAATTTATTAAATAAAATATATTAAAATTAAACAAAAACTACTAATAAAATCAAATCAAAATTTTATAAAATCAAGGGTATTAATGTCTATTCATTTTTTGTTATTAAATTATTGATGAGATGACATTAAACATTATCTATAGTTTCAAAATAAAATAAAAATCTGCTAATTTTTAAATTGAGGTTTGAAAATTGACTATTTACTGCAATTACCCTATATGTCCAAATGTTGTGTGGTGATTAATGAAAAATGATGGGAAGACTAAACTAAAACAAAAATAAAAGTTGAGATATACTGTTGAAAATAAAATTCAGTGATTTAATTAAATTTTTTAAAACTTATAAATTTTTTTTATCAAATTTATATTATAAATTTTAAAAAAAATATAAAATATAATTCAAACCTATGATTTTAACGTATGTGTGACTTAATCAAGTAACTCATTTTATCCTAAAATACATAAGACTAATTAAATAATATTATGTGAGTTGGAAAAATACCATCTCTTTATTTCTTCAAAACTTTGAAAGAAAAGACAAATTCTATAAATACTAAAATTCACTTGTCTGAGTCCGACAAAGACCGTATGGATAAAATAATAAAAGGAGTCACCTCACAGTCAAGACATGGTAGGTAACACGCGTCTTCTTCCAATTTATCATTCTATTTAAGCATCCAACCTCTCAGCAACTCTGATTCGACTTCCGATCGAACCAGGAGAAAGTATTACAGTGTTTGTGATTGTTACTGTGAATTTCTCTGTTTCTGTATTTGACCTCTTCGTTTTCTCTCTCATCCTCGACAATGTACGCAACTCATCTTCTTCTTGAGGAGCCTGTACGAATGGCTTCTGTTCTCGAGCCTTCTAAGCCTGTAAGTGGTGTTTCTCACTTCAGTTCACTCTTTTGTGCTGCTTGTACTACTCTTCCTCTGATTTCTGTCACAGTGTGTTATTTTTCCTGCCGTTTTTTTGTGGATTTTGTATTGAAGATGGTGGAAATATGTTCTCTCTTTGGTTGTTCTGTTGAGTTTTAGTTGAACTTGTGTTGTTTGATGCTGAGAAAATGTACGAAGGGAGATAATTGGAGTGGGAGAAAGAGAATAATGTGCTCAGCTTAATTGTTCCTTGGATAATTACATGGTCCTGTTGATGAGTTAGAGTTTCTCAGCGGATGAGAAGTAGTGGATCTATTTTATTTCATAATTTAGTGCTACCGGCAGCTCAATCAATATTTGGAAGTCGTTCATAATCTTGTTTCTTTGTTTTGATTTTCTTAATGGTTCGTTTGGTGGTTGTGAATATCCGATTGATAGAGAAGAAGAAGCAACATTATAAACCCACCTTTGCTTTCCTCCGAACAAATAAATCATTTACTATAGTTTAACTTAGTATAGACCAATAAAACAAGCAGGCGTGGACTTCAGGTTCATGGTTATGAACTGGAGAACTTTGTTTTTTCCTATTAGCAAACTACGAGATCCAATAGAAAGTATGAAATGTTCACCTCGGCCCTCAACTATTTTTCGGGAGAATAAGATAAAGACTAAGGTTCAATTTCCATGTTTTACTTTTCGTTGTTAAGCATCCGCTAATACATTTATGACAATTTATACGAGTTTGGATAATTGATGATACCTGGTTTTATATGGATAAACCCTGCAGACTTTCTTTCCTGCAATGACAAAGATTGTTGGGACACTTGGTCCAAAATCACGATCTATTGAGATAATTTCCGACTGCCTGAAGGCAGGGATGTCTGGTATTTCCCACACCTAGTGTTTAATTCTGTAAAAGTTGTGTGTTGCTAGCTATTTACTTTGCTTTATGTCATAAATCCGTGCAAAGGGAAGATTCAAGATAGTAATAAATATCTCCCAAAAAATTGTCAGCCCATCCTGTATTTTACTTTATCTTCCTTTGTTTTCTCGAAAAGTTGGAATAACTCATACGACTAAACTCAGCTTTTGCACCAGGTAAAGTCGAGTTTGATGTGGTAGTTTTTGTGGGTAACTGGGTATCAACTTTGAAATATGCATTTCCATAGGCATATTCTTTTCCTTTAGCTTTTCACCTTTTTCTTTGGGGAGCTTAAATACCATAACGTAATTGTGTTTATGTGTTATTATACTTAGAATTGTCTGAATTTGAAATTATACTAGGGGCTGACACTATTTGTTTTGATGTATGTTAGTGGCACGATTTGATTTTTCATGGGGCAATCCCGAATTTCACCAAGAGACATTGGAAAACTTGAAGACAGCAATAAAGAGAACTAAGAAGCTCTGTGCGGTAAGCCCTTTCACCCTTTCATTCAGTACATGTTATAGTCTGTGTCATTGTTGTGGCCTTTTCAAGTAATCTAAGCTAATAATGAGATGCTTTCTGGATTTATCCGGTCTGACCATCAGTTTTTTACTCTTCCAGGTCATGCTAGATACAATGGGTCCGGAGTTGCTAATAAAGAAATCTGAGCATCCCATTTCACTTCAGGCTGATACCTCAATTACCATAACACCGGATCTAGAGAAAGAATTCACTTCAAATTTATTGCCCATAAATTTTGATGGCTTGGCAAAGGTCGGCATGTTTTCTCTTTAACGCAGCTATAATTTCCAAACGATCGGGGTAATGTCAGACTTGTTAGTCTCAGAATATGTGGGAACTTCTTATACAACTATGAGCTTCTCTTTTCCTACCAAAAACAATATTATATGGGATCACTTTTAGAACTTTTCTGCCTTCTCTTTTATGCTCAGTCCATGTTAGTACCTGACCATCTTGGTTCACTGTATTCTTCTGTAGTTCTATATACATAATACATCTTTTAGAACGTAAGTGAAATGACAAATCATTGGTGTCTTTTCAGGCAGTGAAGAAGGGAGATACTCTATTTATTGGTCAATATCTTTTCACAGGAAGTGAAACTACTTCTGTGTGGTTAGAGGTAAGTGTAGCTCATGACTTTAGCATTATAAGTGAGCTGATATTCATCAATCTGTGCACTGGATTTTACCAATACGTCTTGGGATGTGGAGAATTTTCTCGAGTCACATGTTATCTTATTGATGCTTTCAGAGAATAAATTCTAAGACAATTACCAGAATTAGAAATACCAATTCACATTTAGACTTCTTTGTTTGAAAAGAAAGGGAGAAAGAGGAGACAGGTGATGGAAAACAAAAGAGTTGCCTTTTGGAATCTCAAATTAATTTTTAAATAGAATATTATGCGGACATTATCAGGATTTATGTATAAATGTTTTGTTTCACAATGTAGGTTACAGATGTGAATGGCGAAGATGTAATTTGTCTAATAAAGAATTCCGCCCTTCTGGCTGGTTCGTTGTATACTTTGCATGTCTCTCAAATTCGTATAGATCTTCCTACACTCACTGAGAAAGACAAGGAAGTAAGTTTGATTGCCCAACCTTATATGCTTTTTGCATACATAATCTCATCTTTTACTGTTTTGTTCTTGACTATACTGTTTATACTACGAAAGAGAAAGTCTTCCTGTTGTCTTTAACATCAGAATGCCATTATGTGAAAGGTACTACTTGAGAATTTGTCGCTTAGTGGTAATCAGGAAGCTGTATAGTTATATAGGCTTTGTCCAAGGTCCTTTCCTTAAGAACGCCCTAGCTGCATTAGGAGTTGCATATGATCTTAGTTCTGCATTAGTTTTCAAAGAAAAATCTAGCAAAAAGTTATGAGCCAAACGCTCTAGGTCCGTGTTTAGAAATATTTTGGACTTTGAAGCCAACTGCTGAGTAAGAATGTTGTGATTTCTGCAACTAGGAATCTGGTTTTGACTTTCTTCTCTTATTAAGTGCTTTCAGGATATCTTTTTATGATTAAATTCAGGTTATAAGCACGTGGGGTGTTCTAAACAATATAGACTTCCTTTCACTGTCGTACACTCGGCATGCAGAAGATGTTCGTCAGGTATGTACCGTTTTTGCTTAATTTTTTTTTTGTTTTTCTTGAACAATAGCATCTTTGTTTGTTAGTCTAAAAATAGGCTAACAACCGACATGGTTAACTTTCATTCATTCATTTGATTACATTTTCTAAGGTTTCTTCATGTACATTATTCAATATGTTAATATCATGATATGCAGGCCCGCGAATTTCTATCCAAATTAGGTGACCTCAAACAAACTCAGATTTTTGCAAAGATAGAAACTGTAGAGGTGAGTGAACAAAATACTTTACTTGGGATTATTTTCCTACGATGGTGTCACAGGTTCTGTCCGTCTCTTGTATTAAGTGAGGAGAAGCTGGTAGAAAGATGAACCTATGTAAATGATCAACCATGTTGCGTTGTTCCAAATTAGAAATATGCTTGATGTTGTCTAAGACTTATTATTTTTCCTCATAGGGACTATATCATTTTGATGAGATTTTACAAGAAGCAGATGGCATTATACTTGCCCGTGGAAATTTGGGGATAGATCTTCCACCTGAGAAGGTTAACTTTCATATTTATGGTATTTTTGTTATAGATATTCCAAATTTCCAAGAGCAGTTTGGCTTTCATGTAGAAGTACGTATGTTTGCTCTTTATTTCTGTCAATTATTATTCAGAAGTATAATTAAGTTATATATAGATACAAATGGTAAAGTTATTGTATGTTATGTACATGTTCTGAATCTTTAAGCAGATATATGCAGTTGAATAGAGCAATTTTATCATGTTGGCTTAACACTTCAATAGTAAATGCGGACCTCCACATAAATTACATCGTTTTGCATGGTCTACACTTTGAAGGGAAAAAAGGGACAACTCTTCACGTTGAATGGTGGACCTTATTTATTGCAGGAAGTCGATAAATCAAGTTTCCTTTTCTAATTTTTGATATGTACCGTGTCAATAAGGAGTATCTATGCTCGTCATTAGTTGGCGATATACCTTTAAGATCCAACTAGGATGTGTCACTGATCTTTTTAGCTGGATTTTGCAGGTGTTTTTGTTTCAAAAGGCTGCTGTTTACAAGTGCAACATGGCTGGGAAGCCAGCAGTTGTCACTCGTGTTGTGGACAGTATGACAGACAACCTGAGACCTACACGTGCAGAGGCAACAGATGTTGCCAATGCAGTATTGGATGGTAATGTTAGATTCTGATCTTGGATGTGCTTTCTGATTATCATTTTTAGCAGATTCCGCAAAATAATTGCTGTGTCGTGATTTCTTCTATGTTTATTGGCTCAGGTAGTGATGCGATTCTTCTAGGTGCGGAGATCCTTCGGGGAATGTACCCTGTGGAGACTATTTCCATCGTTGGAAAAATTTGTGCTGAGGTAACTCATTTTCTTTCTTTCATCAAAGAGATCTCTCTCCCACTCTTTTCTTTATATTGTTATCTAGTATTTTTGTGCTAATGTACCTGATCATCAGAGAAGTTTTTTCACTTTTAATCCCATGATCCTTTTCCACCCTATGTATGTGCTGATTGATGTCAGGGTTAATTAAGAATGCTCCATGCAGGCAGAAAAAGTTTACAATCAGGAGCTCTATTTCAAAAAGACTGTCAAATATGTTGGAGAACCAATGACCCACCTTGAATCTATTGCTTCCTCTGCGGTACTTCATTCCTTTTCCTAGTTTCAATCTACATTTATATCTCTTTTACTTTGTTATATCTTTTATATGTTATATAGTCATATGAAAGATTGCATTTTTTTTCTGAAGAAGGTTTCCAATGAGAGTTCATATAAGTCTATAAACATAGATCTTTCCTTTTATGCTGATTGCTAGGTACGTGCAGCCATCAAGGTGAAGGCCTCTGTAATTATTTGCTTCACTTCATCTGGAAGAGCTGCCAGGTATTGCTTTCACTTATTATTTTTTGTTTTGTTTCAGTTACAAATTTGTCCATGGATGCAGATTCTCATAGGCCTATTGTCTGGTTTTTCCATGGACCAGACATATAATGTTCATTAATTATTTTCATATGGTACAAAAGTTGGTGTTTAGATGATCCAGTGTCACACACAATGTTGTTGAAACCTTTTATATAAACAAGTAAAACAGCCAATAATTTGTTCGGCCATTATATTTTCTATTTTTCATTAAAAAATGCAGGTTAATTGCGAAGTATAGGCCAACAATGCCTGTACTCTCGGTTGTTATCCCTCGTCTCAAAACAAATCAACTCCGTTGGACTTTCACTGGTGCTTTTGAGGTACAGTAATGAATTGAATCGGTTTTCTTTCCCCACAAACTACCAAGGGATTGAGCTTCTCTCGTAAAACACTTTGCTAATAGAGAAAAATGAGAGGACCCAATTCCTTAGTAAGTCCATGTTCATTTCTTCATGCGTCATCCTATAATGAGGAAGTTTAGCAAATTGTTTGTAGTAGAATAATTCACCATATACAAACCAGGCTGATTCTTCCAGATTCACTATTTCATGTTGGGAAGATGGCTTTTGTTAGGTTTACCTAACTCCACAAAAGCTGACTTATTTTGCTAAAAAGCACCAGAAGTCAATGTTTCCTTCAAGCGTATATACATATTTTAGACAATAATAATATAAATTATTTTTTGATGAATTTAAATTTTAAAGTGCTAATGCAATTGAAGTACACCACTAATTTCATTCTTTATATGGTCTTCTGGTGACTGGCAGGCAAGACAATCTCTAATTGTTAGAGGACTTTTCCCCATGCTTGCCGATCCTCGACATCCGGTATTGAGTTCACATTCTCTAAGTTCAACATCTTTTGGAGGATGAGAAATTCTCTCCTTTTTTTTCTATGCAAACAATTTTCTTACCACCTTACGATCCATTGGTCGTGCTTTTGTTTAGAACACTTGCTGAATAAGCGTTCATTAATTTGGTCTGTTTTAATGCATTAAATGCGCTCTTGTACACATGAAGATGTACTTTGTGTTTTGCAGGCTGAATCAACAAGTGCAACAAACGAATCAATTCTGAAGGTTGCATTGGACCATGGCAAGGCCTCCGGTGTCATAAAGTCACACGACCGTGTCGTCGTTTGCCAAAAAGTTGGCGATTCCTCTGTGGTGAAGATAATTGAGCTCGAAGACTAATTAACTAGTTTCATTTCTATTGAGAAAAATAAGTTAGAAAAAGCTATGTACTTGGGCGGATTTACCTTAAGACCAGGAGGCGCACCGACCCCTCAATTTTGAATTTTTTTAATGTTTTTGATAACAACTAAAAAAACATATGAACCTATCTATGGAGGATACACATGGTTCTAAGTTCTAACTGTTGAAATTCTTACTGAGTGCTTTATTGGTATGTAGAGATTGTAACTTTTGGGGGTATGGGGGGCATTTGTTGTAGTGTCACGTCTGTTATTTTTCTTCTTTTTCATTTGTTTTTTGTAGAAACAATTTTGATAAACCATTATTTAGCAGACGCTTTCCTAAACATTTTTTTTAGTTTTGAAATCTCTCATTCTAAAAGAACCTATAGTTGTCTTTCGTTAGCCAGTTGATACAAAAGCATAATAATTTCATGTAAAAAATTGAGAGATTACTGGTCATAGTTGATACACATAATAGGAAAAATGAAAATTTAATCCAATAATTTGTCATTAATCTTAGTACATGGAAAACTTATTGTAATATGAAAATGAGTTGAATGACACAAATAAATTATTTGGATAGAGATTAAAACTAACAAATTTTGTGCAACACAAGACTTGATTGCAGAGATTTATTTTTGTTTTTACAAAATCATCACATTTTTATCAATTATTTAGATTACCTTCACATATTTTCTCATGGAGGTGGACTAATTTTAGTATCTTTTAAATCAAAAGGCAGGACGAAAGCTAATAAATATAAGAACAATTATATATAATTTAATATGAATAGCTTATCACACAGGCGCCCATGGCCTAATGGATAAGGCGCTTGACTTCTAATCAAGCGATTGTGGGTTCGAGTCCCACTGGGCGTGCAAAGCTTTTTTTCGTCAATGAGCCAAGGACCATTATTTTCCATGCCTTTTTCCCTGCAGGCTGCAACAATCATATGTATGTGTGTTTTTTTCTTTTCAGTATTCTCTTCCTTTACCAAAACAAATTTGTTCTGTTTCTATGAAAAAGAAAAGTGTTCTTTAAAATGGTACTACTTACTCATACAATCAGTTTAAAATTTCTGTACACGACTAATTAATTAACTTGAGCTGAAACATGATTCGCCCCTAATACAAGAGGGCAAAAAAGAAGATAAAAGCAACTCTGCCACAATGAACTACATACCCAATTTGATACACTACCAATCCCTATTCTTTTGCATGCTTTTTTTATACATCAAATTGCCTCCGTAAATGTAAATCGTAAATCTGCAGGGCCAGGTCCCAAAATGCCTTTCTGTTCACTTATCTTCCCTAAACTCGGAGGAGCCGGATCTGCCTGTACATGTCGTTCTTCGTCTCTCCAGCTTGTCCCCTGCCACTCTCTCTACAAAACCCAAAATCAATCGAGAAAGTCGTATAATAATACAAGTTGATGACATATGTTTCTATGTAATCCAAATTGACAGAAGGTAACTTCTGCATTTAAAAGATAACCTATATAACAGGCCAACCATCAGTGGGCAAACCCGAAAATAAAGAGAATAGGGTCTCATTATTAAACCAACTATTTGAAATACTTGCCTCGTCATGCTGGTAAGTAGCATCCGGCAATAAAGGGATCATAACTGGTGGGGTGATATCTGGATTCGGCTTCTGAAATATAAACGTGGTATACAGACCTGATATAGAAAAAGAAAAATAAGAAAGATCCTAAGAATGAGACTCCGAGAAAAAAATATCACTAAAAGAAGAGCATATTAAATGCAACATCACCTAACACATCGAATGATCTAGGAAGAAGTCTCCCTCTAGGATCCACAAGGTTTGGACCACAACTCATGAGCATGCCTGCAAATTGTGCTCTTT
Source organism: Datisca glomerata (assembly GCA_003255025.1). NCBI lineage: Eukaryota > Viridiplantae > Streptophyta > Magnoliopsida > Cucurbitales > Datiscaceae > Datisca > Datisca glomerata. The sequence continues at coordinate 274,320 of QANY01012253.1, forward strand.
CGACAACAATCATACCGGGGAACAAAAAAAAAATTATCCATCAAGCTAATCCAACAGATTTTGGAAAAAATTAAATAGTATTAAAGAAGGAATTCATGGAAGAGCCTAAGAAGTAAGGAACCTGTTATCATCGTAAAATTCAGTCAAGTTTTGAATCTCAACGTACTCAAGACCAGCTTCTCTTGCTAACCTGATTCCACATCAACAAGTCAACATTCTAATCAATGTCGTTCTATTTACGCTAGCACCTTTAGAAACAGAATACATGTGAAAGGGAAAAAAAAAGAACTTGTCTGTTGTCTAAAATGTCAATAAGTTGTAACTGCAAGTCTAGACCACTGTTAAACATTATCAGAGAATCATCATATGGTGGTTTTTTGCATTTTCAATAGTAATTAACAAAAAAAAATATGGCTTTAATTACCAGATATAAATATTTGAGATGAGTGGTAAACATTTTAACTAAGAGTAGAACCTGATGAAGCTTGGGAAATGAACTAAACAATGAGTTTCAGCAGATATGTCATTAGCAAATTTCAGCTGATATCTCTTCCCAAACAATGGAAACCTGAAAAGACGTAACATCTTATATTAGTAGGACAAAAATATAAGATAATCAACACCAAATTCACCAACAGAATAAAAAATAAGAATAATTCAATATTACATACTTTTCTTCCTCAACCTCAAAGGTAATCATGTAGCTTTCTGAACGAATGCAATTGGGGACAATGTTGAGTTTCATGCTACTACTTCTGTTGTGATAAGCTTCAACGTTCTTCTGATATTTGGCCCTTTAAGGCCATCAAATTAATAAAGTTTAGAAGAAAATCAAATTTGCTTAAGAAAAACAAAAATCACCAATCATGATGCTGATCAGCCTGATCTCAATAATCAAGCAAGGGAACCTGAGCTTAAAAAATAACAGAGAGCCCAGGCACATACAAGTACTTCAAAAAGGGAATCACCATTTGGCCAGATAATGTGCAATAATTCTGACTTCCTGAAAACGCTTTAAAATGTAATTTTGAAACTTACTCAGTATCACTTACTTAATAACAATATCACATAAAAACAGTGCATTGATGATACGCAGAATTTTATTTGTACAACCATAGAAAAAAGGCGACTGACTCAATCAACGTCAGTTCCAACTGAAGTTTCCAAACTTTGGCAAAAACCTTAAACTAAAACAACAAAAACGAAAACAGATGGCCTCCATTCTTTGTGTTTATAGCTGTCCCTTAGTTTGTAATTACCCTGCCTCGGGGTCTTTTTTCTAATACAAGTCTTAAAAACAGATATCACAGACAAAGTCAACAGCAATGTTTAAAATGCGTCATCATCATTTAATCTGACATTGGCTTCATAACTCAGAATAAATTGATATCTCATCTTCTCTTGTGGGGCCTCTTGCGTTCAAAATGTGCAAATGTCTTTAAAAGAAAATTTAGAACACAAAGGTCAGGATGTGATTTAGCAAATTCTCATCAACCATTATTTCGTACCATATCGTAGACGAATCAGGAGTAATACCAAAAAAGTAACCCCCCGGTTTCAGCAATGCAGACACATTTTGTAGAAGTCTTTTTGCTCTCTCCTCAGTTTCAAAACACATCTGCAAATGAAAGATCTTTTAAAATCTAAAGCTTTAGAACAGAAGGAAAAATAAGACTATATCGAAACTCCCTCCAACTCTAAAAACCAAAAAGGGTAGAAAAATAAAATCTAGAACCTGCAGATTCTGTAAGCAGCATACTAAATCGGCTGAATTGGTTTTCTCCTGCAAATGTGTCTCAATGTTTTCCTGCCAATATAGTACAGAGTACACCATCAAGTAAGGATTCAAACATACAGATGGAGAAGATCATGTCCATGTATCAACAACAAACGGACATTGCAACTAAAAGGCAGTACTAGAAGTACGCCGATGCAATCAGGTGTACGAATAAAAAATTAGAAAGACACACCGTGCAAGGATCAACATCGAAGAATTCCGCCGTGTAAGACTTCCTTTGACTATCCCATGTCTCTCGTACTTGACTAATCCCAGACCCAGACCATGAAACATCTACAACCATCAACAATGCCATCAAAACAGGAAGGGACCCAAAATCATAAAAAAAAATAAAGAAGGAACGCAAATTAACAAGCATTAAATAAGTAACCACAGCAAATATTAATACCAATTCCAATGTAGTGAGTAATTTGAGATTCGTCCCACTTCTCAGCGTCCACACCTCCACCACAATACAAATCACACACCTTCAACGATTACCTTCCAATTATCACTAACAAAAATTTCTAAATATGTTTAGTTTGTGCGAGAAAGAGTCTTGGCATTAGGGCACAGACCGTGACGTAGGGATGGACAAAGATCCTAATGAGAGCTGTTTTAGCGAACTCGAAGAGACGGTGGTGAGTCGACTCGGTCCTAGGACCAACCAGTTGACTCATTGCTGTTTCGAGTTCCGCAAACTGCAAAGTCTGGTTCACCAGCGAGAAAATAACTTCGTCGGAAAGGTTTCTCCGATGTACAATGAGCCCAATTTCCTGGTTTCTTACTTCTCTTCGTATCACACTGTTTGGCAGAAAGCAGAGGAGGCAACGAAAATGGGCAAAAAAAAATCCGATTTTTGTTTGGATCATAAGAAAATGGAAATTAGCTCTTTTCAAAGTGAGTAATAATTAATATTAGAGAAATTTTAATAGACGGCCTCTTGTATAAGAAAAATACGATTTTAGGATCCGTTTCTGGGTTTTAATTAAATTTAGCTATTTTATAAAAGAAAAGACCAAGTCTGTTATTTTTATTTAAAATTTTCTGTTGAAATCTGTGACTGTAAGATTAAGATCTACTAGAAAATATTTGTAAAATTCTAATCTAACGAATGTAAATTTTAACGGTAGAGAAGTCAACGGTTATTTTACGGACACGCAAGAAAGGTAGTCTTTCGATTCATTGGTCTAGTTATTCGCTTGTACGTACATCATCTTATTGGTGTTAATGTTAGACCGGGGTCTAACAGTTATTTTACGCTAGACCAGTGTCCCAAGGAGATGTTTGAATCTTCTCTTCTATTAAAAATGTATAATTTCACTAAAAAAAGTAGAGTCTTAATTTTATTTTATTTTATTTCATTCTTAGGAGTGTTTCTGAAGCAACTTTTCATAATATTAGTTAATTACACGTGCGGTGCACGTGATATGTACACTTTTTATTTTGATTGTTTCTCATATTATTTGTTCTTGTAAATAAAAAACTTTGAATAAAATATATTTATTAGTAAATAAAATTAGATCATTGTAATTATAACTTTTATGTTTTTCATAAGTCTTACTTACCTAAATATTTTTAATTTAATTAGTTATGTTTGAAGAATATCTTCTATACATATTTCAGCTTGATTATTTTAGTATATTATCCATTTTGATCTCTATCAGCAAAAACCATGTTTTATTTTTTTTATTATTGACTGAATTTTTCTAAAATATATTTAAAAGAATAATAATTTATAATATTCTCATGTCTAAAAATAAATTTCAAATTAAAAATGATAAAAAAATAAAAAAATTTAAAAGATACATTATTTTGAGAAATAAGAATAAAAAAATTATAATTAATTATGCACTATTAATAGACTTAAGGGTAATTTTAAAATTGTAAAATAAGGAGCGGACAAAATTGTCCAAAAATAATCCTCATTCTCATCTCAATTTTAATATGTTAAAGATTAGGCTTATTGCGTATAGTAGGAAATGAGTTACCTTCGATCCATGATAACCGAGATGATTATATTCTCAAAATATGGGCTGTCCTTTTGATTTTAAACGGCCTCAATTTGAGTTACATGGCTTTTTCTGTAGTGTTGGGCAACCACTCATTGGTTTAAAAGAAACCATAACTTATTGTGAAGGAATTTTGCTTAAATTTTATATGGCTTTTTCTTAAATTTTTTTCTTTTATAAATAAGATCTGGTCTATCTGATTTTTAGACGAATAGATGATAATGAACAAGGATTATCCTATTCTTAAAAGTAGGAGAGAACCCATGTAAGGTAAAAGGGTCACATGCAATAACCGATACAGGTACTAGATGCAGAGTGTTATCCACACTTACATCATCCTATACGGTCTTATACGAAGTGATTTTTGAAGATGAATCAATTCTTGATAGCGTTATCAAACCTGTTATAAAAATATATGTGATTTTTTTTTTCATTTTTGGCATATTTTATGATTTTCTTCTAGAAATGAAATATTTCACTCTCTGATGGGGTTCGTTTCACATTCCCCCAAGTACTGCTTCGCTATCAGTCACTCGCAAGTCTTCCATGCAAGATTATATTTGACTCTTATCAAGACACTTTCAAGACTATAGTATATATTTTGATGTGTAAGATTTATCTTTATATCAGACAAGTCGTCTCTTGTGAAATTATACTTTTCTTTCTTGTCTGTCAATGAGTTTCAATGATTTCATTGGTTTATTATATAGTAGATTATAAGTTTATTATTCTTGCAGTAAATTTCTATATTTCTCTCTACAATTGATTTTCTAAAGAAACGACAAAACTAAATAGAAACAATACAATAAGTTTAATTCCTCGACTTCGCTCAATTTCGTTTTTATTTGATTCGTCACCATTTTTTTAGTATCTTCTCTTGATATATGCTGACATGTCATCTTCCGTTTTCATATTAGCACACGGAAAACTTTACCATGCTAGGAAAAAATTCTCGGCATTGATGTTGAGTCATTGTTGTTCTTAGATTATTTTTTGAGTAATCTGGATCACACAAAATCTAGCAGGTAACAAGTCATAATTTTTTTAGTTTCAACAAATACGTACTGGGGTTTAATAAATATATATTGGGATTCACCAAATACGTACAAATTAATAATTTTTAGAGGGGTTTACCAAATACGTATTGTGGTTCACCAAATATGTATATAGGTTCACGAAATACGTACAAAGAATATTATACATATTTGATGAACTCCAGCGCGTATTTAGTGAACCTCAATACATATTTGGTGAACACCAGTATATATTTGGTGAACCTCTTCAAGAATTATTAATTTATACATATTTGATGAATCACAGTACATATTTGGTGAACTCCAGTACGTATTTGGTGAACACTAGTACATATTTGGTGAACCCTAGTACATATTTGGTGAACCCCTCTAAGATTTATTAATTTGTACATATTTGTTGAAGCTCACTATGAATTTAGTGAACCCCGATACATATTTGGTGAACCTCTAATGTATTGGGGTTCACCAAATACGTACTGGAGTTCACCAAATACGTACTGGGGTTCACCAAATACGTACATGTTCATCAAATATGTACTGGGGTTCATCAAATACGTACAAATTAATAGTTCTTGAAGGGGTTCACCAAATACGTACTGGTATTCACCAACTACGTATTGGGGTTCACTAAATACGTATTAGGATTCACTAAATATGTATAAAATTGACTTTGTATGTATTTGGTGAGCCCAGTATGTATTTGGTGAGCTCTTATACATATTTTGTTAATCACTATACATATTTAGTGAACCCCTATACATATTTGGTAAACCCCTCCAAAAATTATTAATTTGTATGTATTTGGTGAACCTCTGTACGTATTTAGTGAACTTGAGCGCGCATTTGATGAACCCCAAAAAATGAATTTTTAATTTTTATGATCCCATCAAGATTCCTTTGTACCCCACTATGAATTTGGTAAACACCAAAAAACTCAATTGCCACTCTTCAGTTCCAAACGCCATTCTTCAACCTCCAAACGCCACCCTAAAGGTGCAAATCGACATCCTTTGTTGCCAAATGTCAGTTTAATGGATTCAATCGCCAATTAGCACCCTTAACACCATTTCATAACTAACGATCGTAATTTGTCCCTTAAACACCATTTATTTAGCTTTGATCACTGTTGTTTTGGCCCTAATCTCCATCTTCACGAAATATCTAAAATTTATAAATTTTTTTAATTAATTATTGTACACTGGACTAATCATCGATAAAAATAGAAAAATATCATTTTATAAATGCAAACATCCACCATATTCACTTTTAAGTGAAATTAAATTGTATTAAGTAAGGATTTCTGATACAATTGAACACTTATTCATAAACTCATTAAAAGTTGTCATTGATAATGTTATTGTGCTTTTGAAATTGAATATTGAAATTTGAAATGTTAACCTTTTATTTTATAAATTATAACCTCATAAAATTTGGAAAACATCTTATTTACATTTTAATTTATCAGCATATAAATATATTTTATTTTTATTTATCCATCCAAGTTTTTTTAAGCATAATAGGAAGTATTGAAACCAAACGCTTGTGTGTCTGGCGTTTAGGGCCTAAACGCGACCAGCAGGCTCTAAACGCCAATCATGGTACGATTCGCCAGCCATGACTAGTATTTGAGGCATGCTGGACTTGTTTGGACCCTAAACACCGTAGTAATGGGTGTTTGGCCCGTGTCCTAGTGACACGGGCCAAACGTATGTGTGTCCAGCGTTTGAGGCCTAAACACAACTAGCAGGCCCTAATGCTAGTCTTGAATGGTGACTCGCTATGTAGTGATGGCGTTTAAATCATCATTGTGGCTTTTGGCCCTAGTGTGGCGATTGGGGGTTCACCAAATGTATACTAGGATTCACCAATTGCGTACTTGGGTTCACCAAATACATACAAAGTCAATTTTAGTTAACTCCTCCAAAAATTATTAATTTTATACATATTTGATGAACCCCACTACATATTTGGTGAACCCCAATACATACTTGTTGAACTCCAATATATTTTTGGTGAACCACTTCAAAAATATATATTCTTAATTTTTGGTGAATCCTTCAAGATTCTCTTACCCTACGAATTTGATAAACACAAAAAAAACTCAATCGGCACTCTTTACCCTCCAAATGTCATTCGTCAACCTCCAAATGTCATCCTGAATGTACAAATCACCATTTTTTTTGCCAAACACATGTTTATTGCCTCCAATCACCAATTTACTCCATAAATGTCATAATTTAGCAAGTGATCGCCAATGAAGGTCATAAACGTCATTTTTTTGCCTCAATCGTCACTTTTTGGGCCCTAAATCACCATCTTCACTAAATACCCAAAATTTGAAATTTTTTAATTAATTCTTGTACACCAAACAAATCATCGGTAAAAATAGAAAAAACACGTTCTGTAAAATGCAAAATTCACCATATTCACTTATTAGATTTGACTTTAATAATGAATTGTTAACACAATTGAACACTTATTCATAACGCTTAATAATGTATTCTTGATTATATTGTTGCGATTTTACAAGTATCAAGTAAAATAATATTTTCCCATTTAACGGACATGGTTCTAAATCCTGGTTCATGTATAGAATCGAAACAAAAAGTATGTAGTACAATTATATATGGATCTAAATTCTAGATCTCTTTCTTTCTTTCATGCAAATATGTCTTACATTTGTCATTTTACACACTATTATGTCTTACATTTATTGATTTATAATTTTTCACTATTTAACAAAAATGTATAAACCTCGAGGTTGGAGGTGAACACATGTTGTATGTAAAATATTTTTGTGAACCCTCCAAGATTTATTAATTTTGTAAGTGAACTATTTTGGTGAACTCCTCAAGATTCTCTTTGTATCTCATTACGAATTTGGTGAACACCAAAATACAAAGTCAATTTTGGTGAACCCTACCAAAAATTATTAATTTTGTACGTGAAATATTTTGGTGAACCCTTCAAGATTCTCTTTGTACCCCACTACGAAATTGGTGAACACCAAAATTCAAAGTTAATTTTGGTGAACCCCTCCAAGAATTATTAACTTTGGAGTGATATATTTTGGTGAATCTCTCAAGATTCCATTTATACTCTACTATGAAATTGGTGAACACCAAAATACAAAATCAATTTTGGTGAACCCCTCTAAGAATTATTAATTTTGCACATGAAAATATTTTGGTAAACCCTTCAAGATTCTCTTTGTACCCCACTATGAAATTGGTAAACACCAAAATACAAAGTCAATTTTGGTGAACCTCTCCAAGAAATATTAATTTTACACGTGAATATTTTAGTGAATCCCTTAATTAAGATTCTCTTTGTACCCCACTATGAAATTGGTGAACACCAAAATTCAAAGTCAATTTTGGTGAACCCCTCCAATAATTATTAATTTTGTACGTGAAATATTTTGGTGAACCCCTCAAGATTTCTTTTGTAACCCACTACAAATTTGGTGAACACCAAAAAAATACAATCACCACTCTTCAGCTTCCAAACACCATTCTTCAGCCTCCAAACGCCATCCTAAATGTGCAAATCGCCATCATTTATTGCCATGCCAGTTTAATGGTCCAATCACCAATCTTCACTAATGTGTCCCATAACACCATTTATTTGGCTCTATCACCTTTTTTTTCCCTAATCGCCATCTTCATTAAATATTCAAAATTTATCATTTTTTTAATTAATTACTGTACATTGGACTAATCATCAGTAAAAATAGAAAAAAAACTCTTTCTATAAATGAAAACATTCACCATATTCACTTATTAAGTGAAATTAGATTGGATTAAGTAAGGATTCCCGATACAGTTGAACATTTATTCATAAACTCGTTAAAAGTTATCATTGATAATGTTGTTGTGCTTTTGTGACAAGTATTGAGCGAGATGAGTTTTCACCATATATAATTATAGGTCGTGATGTTATGATGGTCGGTAAATTCTATTTATCAGTTTGACAAACATTATAACCCTCAAGGTCGGGTTCTACCTTTAAATCGAATATATCCGCTAAAAGTTTGAAATTTAATATTAAAATTTGAAATTTTTGCAACTTAGTCACACACCTTGACAATATTTTTGGAGGAGTTCACCAAAAATGTAGGGGCTCGCCAATAATGTAGAAAACTAATATTTCTTGGAGGTGTTCACAAAAAATATAGAAGGGTTCACAAAAAATGTAGAGGGGTTCACAAAAAAATGTAGAGGTAAAGAATATTTTTATTGGGGTTTACAAAAAATGTAGAGAGGTTCACCAATAATGTACAAAACTAATATTTCTTGTAGGAGTTCACAAAAAATATAAAAGGGTTCACCAAAAATGTAAAGGTAAAGAATATCCTTGGATGGGTTCACAAAAAATATAGAGGGGTTCACTAATAATGTACAAAACTAATATTTCTTGTGACGGTTTTAGTATCTTTAGCGGCGGTTTTTTGTTCTACACCGGTGGTTTTAGTTCTACATTTAGCCATTTTTTGCAACTTAGCCACACACCTTGATAATTTTCATTCAATTAGTAATTTTCTAACCCTTTGTCATGTTTATGTACTTGTTTTATCACATATTCATATTTTCATATACTTAGACATTTTCAAATATATTTAGGCATTTTCACATACATTCCCTATGGCGAATCGCCATGTGCTCAGTTGCTCACTTTCATAGACTTAATTATATTTACACTTGGTCATTTTCACACATTTTCATATACTTGCTTATACACTTTATTATTTTCATACACTTTGTCATTTTCACACACTTAGCAATTTTTGCAACTTGGCCTATTTCATGTACATTTAGCAATTTTCACACACTTATTTATTTATATGCTTGTTCATTTTCACACATTTTCATACCCTTTACCATTTTAACATACTTGATCATTCTCATATACTTAGCTATTTTCACAACGTAGCCCTTTTTGCAACTTAATCATTTAACACACTTGGTCATTTCACACACTAAGAAAGGGGGCAAGTGCAAGTCAAAAATGGTGTATACATATAGGAAAGGCCAGAATGGGCGTGTGATTATGTTGTTCATATTGTTACACAAGTCATTATTATGCACTCATCGTCTTCTTCTACTTTTGTTTGGTTTTTTTAGCAATTCAATGTTTACAAGAAATCATTCAATGACTTTTCAAATTTAAGCATTACGTGATGTCTTTCACGTCGCATTCTCAATCATATAAGTCGTCTTACTCCCACACGTCCACGAGAAAATCTACCATTTCATGTCATTTTTAAATCATTAATCAATGAGATAACTCTGATTTTCAACGAGCGAGATGTAGACTTATAATGAGAGGAATTGGCAGTGGAAACGACTTCTTACTTCCCAGTAAGCTGTCATATGCCGCTTCCAACTGCAATCAAAATATTTTGGTATGGAGAGATGATAGGGAATGGCAAGATGCAAAAAAAAAACAAAGACCAACCGATAAGCATCCTATTTTACGTGCTCCAAGTACTTGTTGATGTCATAGTAACTCTTATTCAATTGAGTTTAAGAAATGTAGTATGACGTAAATCCAGTTATAACTTCATATGTTTTCCAGCGCATACATGTGGACAGCATGCAGTAATTGTAATTTGATAAATAGGACAATGGGGAAACAACCTACTTAGTAATCATTGGCTCTCGTTCCTATTGAGCTCTGCCAGATTTTTTATTTCCTATCCAGCGCTGCCTAGTTTGATTCTAGAGAATAAGACCTCCGACCAAGACCCACACACGATAAGTAATTATACAGTTATTGAAAACGCTTGCTTTGCAATTTGAGCAGCGAACAAGGTTGTATTAAAGCTCAAAACTTTAAGACCCTTCATATATACTGCAAAGAGATGAATAAAAGCATGAACATAAAATGAAATGAAGAGCTAGATAATCCTCAACCATGAATGTATACACTGCTATCAGTAATGCAAAGAGCCAGCTTAATCATCTACAATGATCAGTTGACAATGAACTGAAACTCGCTAATACTTGTATTATAAGCAAAATATTTTTGATTAAACAAATATCACATATTAAAAGTAGTTAAACAAGAAATTCTAATGAAAACATATTCAAATAATTCACAGGAACATGAACACAAATAAAGTATATCGATTATAAGCAAAATAAATTTTATTGAACATATATAAATGAGTTAAACAACATATTCCTAGATTTTATTTACTGTTTTTTGTGGCATGAAAAATGCCTGCTACATGATTTCTCATCATTTTTATATGTTTTTATACTATCATTTTCATTTTCATTTTTTTTGGACTATCATTGTTATAGATTTAATACCAGAAACTCTTATCAAACTCGCACGAATGAAGGAAACTCTCATTAACAAAACAAGATACATGTACAGTATTAATTAAGGGAGGAAAGTTCTATCTTAGGTATAAGAAGACAATCTCTATAGCTTGACTGGAAGATCAGAAGAGATAGCAATAAATATATCAACAGCTCAATAGGTTAATATACCTTATCAATGCTACCCGGTCCAATCAACACAAGAGCCACACCAGATTCATCCATTACATCCTGCCAACATATCGAATTCGCTATTGTTACATCATCAAAGAAACCAATCCTGCTTATCATAATAAAGTAGCACGAGATGTAAATATATTTACTGATCGTAAGATAGTAATGATGAAATGTTTTGGTGGGGAACGATTTCTTGAGCACGTAGCTAATAGACGTAAATAACATAATCAACTAAAACTTGAAATGAAGACTATTCCCTAACATAATGTTAAATCAATTTTTTCCATAATGGAGAAACACATAAATCTAGAAGTGAGTAAACAAGAATCAAGAAAGAAAAAATTATCAAAACATTAGTAATAACTAGAAAGTCAATTTAGATTCATTAAACAATTTTCAATGATGTTAAGTTTTGCCAACCCAAAAATAATTTACCTTCATAGAAGCAAGATAATCAGCACGTTTGCGGTAAAAGACACATCTGCAAGGAGAAAATGAGAACATTACTTAGTATATCGTTCCCTATCTTTCCACAAATCAAATATTGGTATGCCATTTCCATTCAAATCAAACACCTTCACTTTTTCCAATAGATTTATGGCATCCTTCAAAGTTCATAACATATCCTAAAATTATTAAAATAAAGAGGGGTCATTTTTCACTCAGAAATTTATTTTTTGAAGTTTTAACATTACGAACTCGAATAATCAATTTTATTTCTCTAATCAGAAATGAAAATTGAAAAATCAAACAACTTGGGCAGAAATCGGGATGGGTACTTTGGGCAAAACTCGAGTCATCAATGTGTAGTAGAGCTAGGGTTCCTTCTGAGAGTCACCGACACTACAGATTTTCATTTGTAACTTAATCATTTCATTTGCAGATTTTCACCATCTGTAGAAAAGAGAGAAACGACATAGTTGCCCTAGAAGCAGATCTACAAATCTGAGAGCTCATTTTGAGAAAAGAACAAAAATCAAAGAGAAAGAGAGACAAAGAGAGATGTTGAAAGATAGAGTGAGAGATTTGCCCAAAAGAAAATCATCAAAATCTTAAAAATGCTAACGTGAGAAATAAAATTGACGTTAAACTTGAGTTCGATGTAAATTTTAAGATGTACGAAGAAGAAAGAAGCTTTCCAAAATATTTTAACTTGCAACCGGGGTTACAGGTAAAAGCATTTTCCCTACCTTTTGTGAACTAACAGCTGAAATTTCTTTGACCAGATCTAGGGTCAGAAATTAATGCCGGCATTCATGCCGTTAAATGTTTTACTATTGAACTGAAACTATTTATATATGTACAAATTTGACATACAATGATTGTCCTAGAATTTTCCCCGCACATACATTAGAAACGACAATTTCAAGAGATCTCAAGTAAAAGTTTCTTTCCATTTTTTTACACTGAATGGATCTCCTTTGAGCTAAAACTTTACGAGGGATATCTTTAGTTCTCGTCTATAATTGTGTCCAAAATTATAAAAAAAAGTTTTTGGGTAAAAGTATTCAAATTATATATATATAAGGGAATTACCAAAAGAACAATATTTTCATTCACTTTATTCATGTAATCATTCAAAGCTACGTATCAATTAAACAAATACAAAATGAAAATTCATAATTGAAATAAATGATTGTAACAGGTAACCAGAATAGAAAATGAAAACGATATCACTCAAGAGACTGTGGATTTGAGTAACCTTATCTCGTAACCACAGTGAGGAAAAAGAAAAGAACAAAAATCGAACTAATAGGTCAGCGATTTTGGTTACTTCTCATCGTTCTTTCTTTTACGCAGATCAATTCACCCTTGCAACAGATAATCAACACTCAAGTAGTAACCTCCTACAATGATAAATGATCCGAGACCACTCCGAGCCATCCGCAACCACATACCACGGAACAGAAGATTCCTATCGGCAGGATGGATCCCCGTGAACCTCTCAAAGCCATTACCGGGACGTCTCCATTTGAGAAACTTCCTCTCCATAGTAACATACTGCGTCCAAAACATCAAAACACAATGACCACTTCCATAGTAATATGAAGCCATTACATCTACACTATGTATATATTATTACTATTACAAAGGGTAGAACACTACAATTTACATTCGTTGTCATTTTTGTCCCAAAATTTCTAATTTTGCCAATTTAGTCCTTAAAGTTTCAAAGCACTGTCAATTTGGTCCTATTGTCGATTGCCATTAAATCCGTCAAAAGTTCCTACGTGGGAAGTTTTTAAAGGAGACGTCTAAAAACGCCGTTTTACCTTTAATAGAAACTATGGCAAGGATGAAGTGAGTTTCCCCAAAACGATGTCGTTTAACGACGTCATTTCATGGAAGTTAAACGGCGTCGTTTCATGGAAGTCAAACGGCGTCGTTTCATGGAAGTGAAACGACGATGTTTCATGGAAGTGAAACGACGACGTTTCATGGAAGTTAAACGACGCAGCTTCATGGAAGTTAAAAACGACGCCGCTTCATGGAAGTTAAAAACAACGCCGCTTCATGGAAGTTAAACGACGCCGCTTCATGGAAGTTAAAAACGACGCCGTATGAAACGACGACATTTCATGGAAGTTAAACGACGCCGCTTCATGGAAGTTAAAAACGACGCCGCTTCATGGAAGTTAAACGATGTCATTAACTTGCTATTCGACATTCTTGTTAATTACTCTATATAACATCGTTTTCGTAAATTCTGCCATGCTCAGGTCGCGTGACCAAACAAAAGAATTTAAAGGAATGTGATGGAGCTTTAGGGACAAAATGACAGCCAACAAACTTTAAAGGGGTCAACCGTATTTTACCCTTTTTTGACAAAAAGAAATTTTTTACCTTAAAAATAATAGAAGAGGATAAAATAGAACCTGAAGGTGTGCTTAATGTGTTAAAATCAAAATATATGATGATCTACAAATCCTCTTAACACAATAGCCTATCAGGAATTTGCACCATAATCAAATATATGGATTCTTCAAATACCAAAAAAGTAGTAGTAATAATAATAATAATAATAATAATAATAATAATAATAATAATAATAATATTTACCTTGGGCAGCACAGTACATAATGATCGACTCTTGGCAGTGTCAAAACAATGAGAAGCAGCAGCAGCAAGAGAACCCGAAAATCCAGCTGCAAGACTGATGGATAAAGGAGACAGCGGACCAATTTCTTCATCTGACCTGAGTGAAAAAACAAGCTCAAAATATAAAGTCATGAAAATCTATATAGTTGTGATTACTTATCAAGATAATTGAGTACTGAATTTTAAACCTTGGTGGCGGATCCATTCCGACTCCTTTCCAAATAACCATCGAACGGTGCAAAAATTGCCAGCTAGAAAAGAATATGCCACCAAAGATGGAATCTCTCACAATGCCTGATCGAAGACCTCTCCAGAACGTACCCCATCCTTCAAAAGAGACGATGTCCGAAGGTCTCCTGACACTGTAGACGGCTGGTGGCCTTCCAGATCCAGTCATCATCCATGGATATTCTAGTAATGCATTCGTCATATTATGATGCTTGGTTGTTAGGGTGGACAAAAGGCCAACAGATTGACTTAAAATTTTCTTGTCCGGCGTATATCCGTGCAATAATCTTACAGCAGAAGGTGTAAGAGTTCCCTTTCCTGCAACGATGGAAGTTGAACTTGGAGCAGAAGAAGCGGAGGTCACCTGTGCACGAAGCTTAATAAGCTCA
The DNA here is from genome assembly GCA_003255025.1 of Datisca glomerata. Classification (NCBI taxonomy): domain Eukaryota; kingdom Viridiplantae; phylum Streptophyta; class Magnoliopsida; order Cucurbitales; family Datiscaceae; genus Datisca; species Datisca glomerata. The sequence goes on from QANY01012253.1 coordinate 289,365, forward strand.
AAAGGAGAGCATAATAGCGATTCGGTAGCACCAGCAACTATCCCGGCCATAAGGGCCTCAGAGACGTAAGCATAATTGTCTTCACGACCATCTGCCAAAGGAAATATTGTGTCCATCTCATTCAAAACATTTAGCCAAATTACCACAATTTACTCAGTACGTGAAATGCAACATTGGAATTGGTTTTTCTTTGATCATTTTAATGTTCCTATTATTTTAGCTTTGTGGGAAGGATTGTACGATCCTTCACAGATATTTGTAGATGTGATGCGGGGTATAAGAAGCTTACCAAAGCAATCCTAAAAGCGAAATAAAATCATAAAAGATAAAGCTAGCTTAAGTGCTGGCACCAATGGTGATTAGCCAAGGCTGATCTACTACTTTTTTGGAAACAAAAGCTGAGTTATTTCAGACTAATGAAGTTGAAAGTAGAAACAGAGTGAAAACATCACAGGCAGTAACAAGGAAGATGTGATTAACGGGAATAATCAAATTGGTAGACCACATAACCACCGACTCTTGGAAGTTATATAGAGACACTTTGAATCACGACCAATTCAAACTCTGAAAATCTCTTTAGTCTTACCAGTGCCTGTAAACTCTCCATTCATACTTCATTTTTCGAGGCTTAAAAACATACCGTATCTTTTCACACATTGACTGATAACAGACAGATATATCATGAAAATCAGCATTATAGCACTGAGATAAGACAAATAATCGTTTCCTCTTTAGAAAAGATTATTTCCAAATAAAATTGATGAGAAAATACCTTTATAAACAGCGGTCAAGATTTCATAAACACCAAAGCGAGCTCCGACACCAAAGATTCTCCCTAAAGCCAACCATCCCAAACCACTGTACAAACCTGCAATGTACATCATAAGACAAAGCTCAGCTTAATCGACCAGATTTTCAATATCAATTCACCTCCCAGAAGATCACCTGAATTTCCTGATAAAGATCGAACTCTCTCTAAAACCTGAGAAGTAGTCAACTGTTTATTGGATCCTGAAGGCCCTGAACCGACCTGCTTCAGCATATAAACATGACACAAGACAGTAACCTAGGTCAGAAGCATATGAAAATAGCATTAAGAATATAACATTTAAATTTTCAAAGCATCTGAGATCCATAGGCTGTAACAAACAAATCAAGCAAAAACCTGAATAAGGGTTTTGATAGTGTCGAGAGGGTAAGTGATTGCTGTGCCCAATGTCACGGACGCTGCAGAAGCAATCACATGGGTTGCAAATATCTGATTCTTCAAAAAATTGTCCATCCAAAACGTTTTGGCAGGTGTGAAAAGAAATGACTTCCTGCACTTGGTTTCACAGCAGTGGAATTGAAATTTGCATCTGATAATATGACATGAATGCAGCTTTAAGAATTTAGAATCCTGTAAGACTGTTATGCCGTTTCAATATGGGGAAGCATCTGGAATCAAAATGATTTTGAAATACAAAGGATTTGCTCAGTAGAGTTTTTGTTTTCATTTTCTGCTTTTGAAATACAGAAGTTTCCCAAAAACAAGTTTACCAAATCTGCATTTCACTTGGCCAATTTCGAAAATTATCTTTAAAAAGTTTTCAGAGACTTTGTATTACAAATCATCATACTACAAAATGTGATCGTTCATCTAACCTTTTATCCACAATCCTTCCTGCCAAGTGTTCAAGGTTATTTGGTACCCAACTAATGTCCCGCAACTATTGCCAAAGCAGGCTTACATTCTAGCAAAGTCAAAAGGAGTAAATCACCGAATAATCCCAGCTAATTTTAGTTGAACTACAAGATAAATCAAGGATTCATTAAAAATATATGCTTTCCTTATATTACATCAACTGCAAAATTTGATCTAGATGCGTTATAAGGTCAAACAAAAACAACGTCTCCAGTCTAAACGATTCACAAAGCAACTTACAGCTTTGTGAATTAAAGTTTGACATTAAAACAGACTTGCATTTCTCGAAAATTGAAGTTGAAAATCTTCCAGCTTCGAATTAGAACGCAACGTTTAGGAAAAATATGAGAGACAGTGACATTAAAAAAGCCATTACAAATCAGAAACTCCATCTCGCTATTGAGGCATTTCATCGAACAACTTCAGTGCAAAAATATGTTCAAGAAAAACGAGTAGTCATACATACCCAATATAGAGAAGTGCCGAAAGAGAGAAGATGGTCAACAAGGGGAAAGGAGGAGGGAGAGATATAGATGGGAAGCATCACTTGCTTTGAGCTCCTCTTTGGCACCCCCACTGCTACTGCTACTGCTAGCTCGACGAGGAACCTCTTACCGTACGCTGACATTCATTGAATTCCTTGTTCTTTTTCGTCTAAAATGTAAAATGCACCCCACATTTTAACTAAACTATAAATTATATCTTTATACTAAATAAACTAATTTGGGAAAATTATTAATAATAAAAAACACTAAATAAACTAATTTATACAAAAAACCAAAAAAACTAAAAAAAAACCTAAATCCCTAAATTTCCCCTAACCCTTCCCGCGNTTCCATAGCCAATCATGGAGAACACAATTTTTAATTCATTCCTGAACAATAACTTTTTGGGTTTTTTTTTACTTGTATAATTCATTGATGGAGGTCAAAAAGTTTGAAACGTTAATTTGCTTTCTTTTTCTTCTATTCAGTTATTGATATCCCTGTTGAAGAATATATGAGTAATGGCTTAAAGAGTATTTTGAGTTTTACTTTCCTTTTAAAGCTAGAAATCGGGATGAATTTGAAAAAAAAACGATCCATTTGAACTGTAATTTTCTTCAGTTTTGAATCTGGGATCTTTCTTGCACATCAAAGTTCTAGCCGAATAAGCAGTATTTCAATAGCCAATCATGAAGGATACAAGTTTTTAATTTATTCCTGAACTTGTATTTTTTCTTGCGTATTTTTTAATTCTCTTTTTCTTGCATAACCGTTGATGGAAGAGAGAAGTTTGAAACTTTAATTTCCTTTTCTTTTTAGTTCTTTCAGTTTCTCATATCCCTGCCTGGAGAACACATGACTGAAGGGGCTTAAGAGTATTTTGAGTTTCACTTCCCTTTAAAAGCTGCAGTTCGGCAACAGTACCGATGGAGGAAAAACCATTCCCGGCATGGGCATGGTCGGCTGAGCGGTGCTTAAAAGAGTATAATGTGAGAGTAGACAAAGGGTTGAGCGCATCCGAAGTCGAGAAGCGTCGGCTGAGGGAGAGGGGTGAGTCGCGGACGTAGGTGAGAGGGGGGTGAGTCGCGGAGGGGGTGAGAGGGGAAGGGGAAATTTAGGGATCTAGGTATTTTTTGGGTTTTTAGCTTTTTGTGTAAATTAGTTTATTTAATATTTTTTTGTGTAACTTATCTTAAGATTATTTTTTACAGAATTTATAATAGAAATATATTTTATAGTTTCGTTAAAATATAATTTATAAGAATATTTTGTATATTTTAATTATTTTTTTTATTAAGGGGAGGGTGACAGGATTAAATGCAAAAGTAAATCACATTATTCTTTGGATTTTTTTTGTTGGAAAAATGGCAGGTTGAAAACTCAAATAGGATAAATTGTCAAGGTTTTAAAATTAAGATTTAAGATTTTTTTATTGTGAAATTATATTTATTTTTGCCTTTTTCATTAAAAGTTACTTGATCTAAATAAGTAGTTTTAGTCTTTTAAATTTTTATTTGTTAAGAATCACAAAAGCTATGTGTTCTTAGTAAATAGTTTTTTCATCATTTATTTTGTTTTGTTTGGATTTATAAAAATTATTTTGTCTAGTTTAAACTAGTTGCTCAGATAAAATAATTTTTATTATAACTATTTTTGTTAATCCAAAATCATATACTTATTTGTAGCAAGTAGTTTTTGTTTTATTTATTTTTATTTGTCCATATTTTTTAGGAACTGATACTTGTTTTAGATGAAGGGTGAAATTTTTTTTCACAAATTAAAATGTCTTATTCTATGAAAAAAAATTGTTGGCCCATTTTTTTAAAATGTTCAAAATGTTCTTTATAGAAAAAAAAACCCTTATTCTTTCCAAATGTAAACCTAAATTATAAACCTGACTATTTATGCAAATGGGTTATTTATGGTATTGTTTCAGGGCCACTGATCGTTTATTTTGAGTATTTGAGTGAATAATCTAAATCTAAATCTAAATGTGGTCATATATAATATCCTTTTTGCTTTCATAATCTTGTGTTTGCTTTTTATTATTATTTTTTTTCCTTTGAGACGTTGTTCAGTTTTAAATAAAGAATGTTATTATGAAATTACCCTTACATCGGATGTGTGTCACTTGTTTAAGCTTTAGGGTGGCTGAGCTGGTGAGCTGTAGAGTAAGATGTGGCTGAGCTGGTCATCTCAATCTAGATTCTCATCAACTATAGTAAGATTTAGAATGCACCGACTGAGCTTGTTTATGAGTGTTCGATTATGAAGACCGCTTGAAGGAGGCAACAATCATACAAGCAGGCTACTTATGTGTGGTAGAGTCTTAGAGGGTAGTGTAAAGGAGATGTCACTGATCGGCACTTGCCTCTCTATCAAGTCGGTCAGATTGCAATTAAACACGCCATTGACCAACTCATCATGTTGCATCCAACACATCGGTTCTTGTCGAGGTTATTGACCACACTTGTAAATATCAATACACTTCTTAGTCTAAGATAAGTTCAGCTCGACCTCATTGTTACTATGTGCAACTTCTCATTTAAAATTGGCTCATGTGCAGCTTCTCATTTAAAATTATTGACTTAAGCAACGGAAACTCATTGACAATGACTCGTGCTCAGCTTCTCGCTTAAAATTCACTTGAGCAACAAACTCATTGACAATGACTCACCACCTCGATGCTAACCCTTTTCCCTCATGTGAACAATATGATTAATTTTGAAGATTAATCAATTGGGAGACATTCAAAGGAGTTTTAAAACACTAGGCAACGATCTCAGACATGAGTTTGGAGTTAAACCAATATGCAACCAATCTCACTATACGATCACATTAGCATCAAAACAATTGTTATACAATGAAATTGAATATAATTCACAAGCAACATCACAGTATCACTGAACACTTCAAGAAGGATAATTTCTTATAACAAATAATCATGGACAACAGCAAAGTTATGCAGAGAAGCAACAAAACGGTTGGAATCATTATATCATTCAACATATAAAAAGAATGTTTTGATCCCAACCTGTTACAGTGTTTATATGAAAACAATTCATGCAAAAATACTCAAATTGACCTTGTTATCAAACTTTGTTTCTTTTTTTTCTCTCTACCTATCTATCTATGTATCTTTCTTACACCTTTCTTTTCACCGACAACGGGAGGGGTTTGGGTGATTAGGAGCGGCGACACTCGTATGTTGAATTACAACGACATCTTTCATTAAAGAAATTATCTCAGGATGTCAATTTTGTTTAACCCCTACATTCCTCCGCAAATTATAAAAAGAACGAATGTATTTGCCAAAATTAGAAGTGATTAATTTCACTGCTTCTGTAGCGCCTCGATGGCCTTCTTCCACTGCGACGCTCTCTGTTTGGAATCCTCGAAAGATACGATCTTCTTTGCCTGGATCAATATTATAAATCAGAAAATTTGAGTCAAACAAAATTAATAGATCATCATCCCAAACAAAGCGTAATTTGACCAAATTTTAGAATTGATGAAGAATGATCCTGAAGATGGGACCAGTTTGAGAAGCATACCGTGCAAATCTTGAAATGGGAAGGACCCGTCACTTGGACGCAGAGGTCGTTCGGGTTGTTAGACCAAATAATATTTCCTTTAACTATCAGCTTTGAAGGATCAACGTAAATTAACTTCGGTTTGTTGGTGAGAATAAGCTGCACCTTTTTGCTTGTTAGCTTGTGAAGCTTCTTCACCATTGAGATCATAAGAACTGATTCTCCAGGCTCGAGGAACTGCTGCCTGTTAACAACAAATTTAGAAAATTAGTAGTGACCAGCGGATATAGCTATAGTCAGACTCATCCCAACTATAGACAAGTGAATGTTAACCAAGTACGCGTCTTCCGTACAAGAGTGGGTAATAAAACAGTACAGCTGTTTGAAATTCGATAAAAGAGTGAACAAATGTTAGTGGGCATCCTTCATTTTCAATGAAAACCAATTGCAATGAATTGATGACCAACTTATATAAACTATATTGGTTAGAAGCAAGACAACCCGGAGATCACCAAAATCACAATTCTATAGCAGCAAAAAGCTTTTTTTTCTGAGCAAATAGCATAAAGTTGAGTATAAAGTGTGATTACCATTTTGAATCAAAGGAATCAATTGAGGCGAGCCTGGTTATGTGAGGAGATGGTTCAGAAGATGATGATGTGGCATCATTAGTCCCGTCATTCTGCCTTACTGTACCATCTCCGATGTGCGTAGGGTTCCATAAAGAATCATGACCATCATCACCTTCACTCGGCTGAGCCTTCAGAAAAGGAAATCGACTAGTTATGTATAGAGGTATGAAGCTGGAAATCTGAATGCATTCCTTCAATCAGTAAAAATAAAGAAAAAAACATGTAATTACCTCTGCTTCCAAAGCAAGTTTAGGAGGTATTTGCCGTCTCATATTTTTCCAGTCCACTCCCTTAAAGAAGGGATGCTTCTTGATCGCAGCATACCCATCAGGTCCTGCACCCGGTCTCTGGCTGGGATCTAGATCCTGTAGGTTGCATACATGATTTAATGTTAAAAAGAGGACAAGGAATCCATTATGTATATGTATATCAATTTAAAACACCTCTCCAATTTGAGAGATAAAAAATGAAGAGTATTCCCTAAGAAGATTAGAAGAATTAGCCCATTTAGATGTCACAAATTTGATCCTCTCCCAGAAAACATTTTAATCCCTGTGAATTGTGATTCCCTTAAAAAAACCTGCAGTTCTGCTCCGACCATAAGACTCATCTGATCGCAAAAAGTGAGCTCTTCCATAAAATCAACTTCCTATTCTTCACTTCCTCTTCCAAATGGATAAAAAGAGGAAGGGACTTCACATTAACAATATATTATTTAAAAGAAAAAAAGATTACACTATTCCAAGTAAACCTGCTCCAATTTATTAAGGAAGAAGACACACAACATGGCATAACCTCAACCTCTGTTTAGTAGACAAAAAAGTGCAAGGATGTAATTTCGATCGATTTTCTCTGTCTGAGATTCCATATCTTGAGGATTTGTTTGATACATTTTCATTTTTCTCTTCTTTTCTCAAAATGCATTTTCAACTTTTAGGAGCAATAAATTTGACGCATAGAATGAACATTTCCAACTCTGATGAGCAATAATCTTATATTTTCATTAAGTACTAAATATTGTGAACACTTGAAGAACATCTTAGTTTCTCATGTTAGGAATTTGACTCTTCAGAACAACTTATTTGACCCTATCTGCACCTTGTAATAGAGTTTTTATCAATTTCTCACTGAATCTCTAACTTTATCAGGCATCCATAACTAATAATATTCTAAACTAGATACGGATTATCTAGTGGGTCCTTTTCAAGCTAATGTATTAATTTCCTAATCAATTCATTTCCGGTCCATTCATCAGTCCAGATTCTTCAACTGATCATTTTAAAATATAGAGCAAAATATAGGTATTATACTTTGCATTCATTGCTCTCTCATTATTCCGTCCAAGGTTGGGATGTCTATAGGAGAAAGTTAACAATAAACAGAAAATTGGGTACAGGAAATAATATATTTAATATTTATATAACAAATAAATCATGGAGAGGCTAGACCTTAGAAGATTCTGAGAAATAAAGATCATGAAAGAAAATTGGCAACAAAAAAATCCACGAGTTAATTAGGTAGCACATTAGGCTCATATATCATCATCGGATGTCATCCATGCATGAGTCAAGATAACTGAACGGTGTGACAAATTTTAACAAGCTCGGCAAGTGCAGGTAGGGAACGATAATTCCAAAGTGACAGAATGTGTAAGAAAATAAACAAATGCAATGCAGCAAGATACAAAAGGTTTTTATATATTAGGTATTCAGTTTCACATATCCTTGGAAATTATTCTATATCTTACCAATAGGCGGTCAATAAGATCTCTAGCTTGCTCTGAAAAGTAATTTGGAAACTTTAAATCTCTGGCTATAATTCTTTGGAAAATAAGCCATTCACTTGCATCCTTGAAAGGAGAGGTTCCTGAAAGCATTTGGTACAAGGTGCAGCCAAGCGCCCAGAGGTCATTCCTGTTTTGACCGGTTCCGAATAGCGAAAATGGTTATTGAACATCAAAAGCAAAAACTAAGGATCAAAGATTCAACAGACAAACAAGCAAGGAAAAAGAAAAATAAATAGTACATTAGACTCTTTGCAGCTTTATCATTAAAGTGATGTTCATTCGTTAAGAGAAGAATCCTCACCCGAAAGTTGCAGGAGATGAGTTCAAGACTTCTGGAGGTACGTACGCTGCTGTTCCCACAAATGTACAAGCCTTATCATCTGGACAGGACACCAGTTATTACGGTTTAGCCCTCACTCAAAAGTATTCTCTAAGTTTTCCACATCTGAGAAATCAAACACACCTGATGCTGCATTCGGAAGGACAGTAATACGGCTATCCTTCATAGGCTTCACACTCCCAAAATCAGCAATTTTGATATGCCCATCGATAGTAAGTAGCAGATTCTCGGGCTGCCATTTAGCAATCCTTAAGCATGTTCACGTGCCACAGAAATCAAGCAAGCATGCTAGGGAAGTACCTTAATATCCCGATGTATCAAGCCCATACTGTGAATGTATTCAAGAGCCTCCACGACTTCTGCGGCATAGAAACGGGCTTCCTCCTCAGATAAACGCCCTTTCTGCATATAATTTACCAAATGATAAACATTGTAAAATGTCCTTGAAATCATCGGTAAATCCAGTAGGTTGAAATCAACACAAAATTCCTTCTTTTATCGATGAATAAAAATATGATCAAAATCTTTTAATATCTATTAATCATAAAACCAAATCGCTAACTCTACGAAATTGCATTGCAAAAATTTAGACAAAGTGAATCCCAAAACAATGCATGGACATATACTTTTACATGAGTATTGAAATTTTGGCATCACCACATAAATTTGAATAGAGTACTTGATTCAAAGTGTCCGTAAGAACTAATTATTCAATTGAGAGACAACTGATTACTAAGTAAACATGTGCAGAGTTTCAGTATTGATTACCCTGATTATTTGATCGAAAAGCTCTCCACCTTCACAGGATTCAAGCGCCATGTCTTCACAACAAAACCAAAAATAGTGAGATTAGGCATTGACAAGATTTCTTAATAGAGTATGCAGTATGCACCAAGAATACCTACAGAGTGAAAAAGTATCTTGGAATGTGAAAAATAGCTTCACAACACCAGGATGATCCAGCTGATCAAGAACAATTCGTTCCAACTTCACATAAGCAGTTTTATTTTCTTTAGTAATGAATTTTTTGTCCATTATCTTCAATGCATATATCATTCCTGTGTCTTTCTTCTTCGCTCTCACAACCTGATGACAAGAATTACAAGTGTTTTACAGAAAATATGAATCAATTTACACTAAAAAACATTGGCCACAAGAAGCAAATATGAACCAAAGATAAATCAAGGGCCATTACTGGTATTTTTTTCCTTCAATCTCATTCACAGCAGCTACCTGATTGCGAAATAAGGAACAAATCTAAGCCGAATTCACATAAGAAAGAGAGATACCTTAGAATAGGAACCGACGCCATAAATCTTGCCCAATTCAAAATCCTGGATAGTGAAACTCTCCTGTGGAGCCCGAAAAGCGAAGCTCTTAGATCTCTGTACATTCCCACCATTCGAAGAGCTCCCCTGAATGCTCAACTTGGAATCAAAATCCTTCTCCATCGCCAACATCTCTCTAATCAAACTCGCCTCTCTAAATCATGCATCACCTTTCTCTGCCTAAAACCCATTTCCTCTCTTTAGAAACCCTTCTTATCGGGAGCAGTACCAAGGACACGGCAAGAGAGACAGACAGGAGCAAGGACTGAGAAAGCAGAAATTGTTCAGAGTTTTAACTGATTTTCTCCATGAAAAAAGAAAAAGTTGGGAAGAATTGCTTACTGGAAGTATATGGGAATCCGTGAATGTGAACCAGCTTTAGCTTTGGAATCTAATTTCAAAAAAGCGTAGAGAGTAAAGAGGAATGGGGAATGTGGGTGAAAGCCAGGTGCAGAGGAGAGAGAGAGAGAGAGAGAGAGAGAGAGAGAGAGAGAGAGAGAGAAGAGGGGAAGAAGTGAGGTATGGGGAAGGGAGAGAAGAGAGAGAAGAGAGAGAGAAGACATCGATTTCTAAAGTGATTTGATTCCATTATTTGGAAGAGTTTGGTCCGTCTATCTGATTCGGAAACTACTTTAGGAAAATTTGGTTAAACAACAGAACTAGTTTTTGCAGAAATATTTCCTTCGGATCAATCAGTTGTAAAAGAAAATAATTGCGTTAATTTAATTATATTAATTATTCAAAGAAAATAATTGCATTCACATAATGTATGCATGATATTGGTAATTGAGTTAGTTATATTGGTATTCATATATTAATTGTGAATTTCATGATTAACCGAGTACATATCAATTTCATGATTTACTTTAATTTTATAAGAGGAGATTACAAATTAGTGACTTGAATTATTAAGTTGTTGTCATTTATAACTATGAATTATTATTTATATCATTATAACCTTCAACTTTTCATTTGTCATCTCATATCTGTATTTTTGTTATGTATCTATTGATCCCGTTAAATTGCACACATCCGGTTAATTTTGGGCATGTTCTTCCCTGTTCTTCCCGTGTTTATCGTACAACTTTGTTCTGTATTTTTATGGGTCCATTTGTTAGGAGTTGGGAAAAAAATAGGACTCATATTAGAGCTAGACTCAGGTTTAGCCAACAAGTCTCCAGTTTAATCCGGATGAAGTAAGTCGTTGATTGTCCGGCTCATAGCTCGATGTGTGATGAATCTGAAAGAAGTGAGTCGAAAAAGCTCGATATTTGGTGAATTAGGATGAAGCAGATCAACCATTATTCGATTCACGGTCTGATATGTGATGAATACGGGTGAAACAAGTCGATGATTATGCGACTCAGGACTAGATTTTTTTTCATGGAGGAAATTGTTGGAGTTATCTAACATCCATTGTAGAATGGATTGTGGTCAATTCATAAATGCGAGTGAAACTACCCGTACCATAGAGAGATAATGAGAAATCAAAAAATTTATTGAATCGTGAAAGACAAAAAAATCTTTCGAATTGTGAGTCATACTAGTTGATTTTTTATCTTTGTTGTAAGGATCCATTTACTAACGCAATACATTTAATTTCATTTGTTAGAAACGAAACAAGATGGTTTGCAGTCTCATCTCACAAACTAGCTTGTGGTTGAGAAGACATAATACCCGCAACAACTCTCTCCTAGATCTCGAGTTGGAATCCAGCAAGTGTCACTTTCTTGTGACCATCAGTCTTATGAATTTAATCATCCACTAATTTACTCGAGGTACACTTACAAAAAACTCTTAGTCAAAAACTTATACACTTTCAAGACTAATCAAAATTAATGCTTTAGATACTCAGCGTGAATTTAAAAAAAAATCATCATTCAATAATCTTTAATTACATATGTTATCATCTCTCTCATGTACCACACATCTACGGTGGATCATCCAACAGTGCATTCCCTATGGCAAGACCAACAAACAGATGAACACAAAATTTATAGTGGTACATGTCGCTTTGTTCTAGTTGTCCTCTCGAGTGATGCCCTCATGCCTCTTTGTCTTGAAATGTTACGTGAAAATATTTAGATTTTGATAATTTTATTTCTAAAGTTAGATTCTGTTATGGGCTTCCTGATGGAAAGAATGTAGATAAAGGACCCACAAAAGAGGATGGGACCAGCCGATGTTAATGATACAATCTTATCATATCTATATACCTATTTGGTCCCACATTAACCTTTTTTATTAAATAAATTGCAAAATTCACTTTCGTCAAACAGGTCAAAAGTACAATAGAAAGGGTTTATCAGCATTGACTTTGTCAACTAGTTTGTGTAATCTGGCTCAACAGATTAGGAATGGACAGCCAGATGACACCTTAGTTGCATAATTTTTTATAAAAAAAATCTGTTTTTTTGTTAATCATATCAATACCGTTCTGATCAAATCAATTAGTCCTAATCTGATCAAATTCTAATGGCAGGGCATTATGATCAAAACGATTAGTCCTAATCTGACTAAATATTAATTGTGGGGTTCTCAAAACTATCGAGAATTCCGATCTAAGTCCAATTAATAGGAGCATCCAATATCAAATAAGCTGTATCATTAAAGCATCTCATGTAAATCAATTTGTGTAGATCTCACAAGGAATCATCCAGTGTAAAATCAATCATGTTAAGCATAATGACCCCAATTAAGGGTATTAAAAAAATAGCTAAACTGAGGAGCCCGTCCAAACCAACCTACACCACCACCGTTGTTTATTGAGTGGACTTAATAATACTAACAGTAGTTTGATTTGCTTTAGTTTTTAATTTCTATGAAAACTGATTAAATTTGGTTTCGATTTGCTCATATTATGAAGCAAAAACAAACCAAATCACATGCATCGGTGTAAGTCTTTCTTTACATATTACATACTACATTGTTAATTATTTACTCTATTAACTTAGTTATATAACATAAACGAACATATTTTATTCAAAGTGAAATTATTTTTCAATATGAACTTGAAGTATAAGGAAAACAATTAAGTGAACCCAAACCGAACTAACAAATAGATTGGTTTGTAAATATAATTGGTTTAATTTAAGTAACTCGGTCGTCAAACCAAAGGAACAATTCTTGGTTATATAGCTTAGTCGAAATTAGCTAAAGAGGACGACCCAATTCCTGTCTTAAAATTGAAACCAAAAAAACAACTCCAAACAATTACATTCTAAATTTACTTTCTTTTTTATTCAAAATCTAATTTCGACTTCTTTGGAAAACTGTTTTTTGATAAATTTTTCACAATAGGCAGACTAAAACAATTATCAACTGCTACTACTTCTGCCAAACATGCTTTCATAGTTCCATAACTGAAATCCTAACATGCAGAAAATCAACAGCCGGTTACCAAGAGATCTCATGAAGAAGAAGAAAAGCCATCAAACAAACTCAAACTATGATCAATTTCTAGACAAGGAAGAAAAAATAATGTCAAAAGCTATGGTACATCACCTAACTTACCAAAAAACTGTTGACATTCAGAGTCCCCAACATAATAAATTCACAAGGGGGACTAAGGTGTTGTATAGACAACTTGGGGGGATTTTCTCACATAAATATTTGGGGGTAGAAAGGTCAAGAAAAGAAAAGTAAAAGCAGAGGATTGGTATGTGAAGTGAACCATTTTTTCTTCTTTTAGGCAAATTTCATTCACTTACTATACATCCCAGCCATCGTTACGTCCGTCGAATCCCCATTTACGTCCAGCCAAGCTTCCGTACGTCTTTGAAAATATACGAAGGCACTCACTCCTCATCCTGTAATGCTCCTTCGTATTCCGGCTGATTGCTGCACCTGATAATTTTGATGTATCTATCGCCCATGCTGGTCTCACGTATTCTACCGTCCTAGTTGAGCTCGCATTCGTGTACAAGAAATTCAACAAAATGTCCTCGCAGTTAAAAAACTTGTCCACCACTTCCCTCCCAGGTTTCGCCTCCTCACCCCAGTACCTTTCAAAAGCTACTTTAGCATCGATGAAAGCTGCCCCGGTGAGAATCAAGTTGTACCCTTTGTGACTCCTTGCATATTTCTCACCTCTATACTTCAATGGGCTTCCGTTAATAAGCCGGGGATAGAATCCTACGATCTGATCAGGGTGTTGACGCCATACCCTAAAACCCCGCTCGATATCATCGCAAGTCATCATAATATCATCGTCGAGCTCCAGAACAGCTCGTGTTTTTATCAAAGGATCGACTTTGAAGCGGTTATTAAGCGAGTTCTTTTCTTCTATTCTGATCCGAACTGGGACGACAGAGTCAAAATCACTCAACTTCGGAGGTATTCCCTTGTTCCAGATAACAACAATTTCTCGCACGGAAGAACACCTTGAATAATGCTTCACGTACATTTTCAAGTTCCAAAGACGGGCGTCATAAGTCATTGTTACTAACGTGAACTGCGAGTAGTGGCCTTTCAACGGGTAAGCGTCTTCTGCGCCATTTCCGCCATATATGTATTTAACTGCAGTGCACATCAGAGCAACCCCAACGACAAACACAATAGCGAGTACAAGTCTTCCCGTACAAGTATTCGGTTTTATCCAACCCCGGAGAATTGAAGGTACTCGGTTCAAGCGGCTACAAAACCGTCTCACTTTGGATGAAAACAAGTTTGATCGCTCCCAAGCTAAGATGTAATCACTTCGCTTCCCAGAATAGTAAATGCACCAATTGAGAGGAACAATGCACTTCACTACTCCAAGTAGAACACCCAACAGAACAATGAGAATAGAAACGACAACAAACGAAGCGCAACCGATAACAAACCGACGAACTGAATCTCCCGAAGGAACTCGGTCCCCATCCATTACCCCGATCCACTTACCGGATTTAAGCTGATGGGCATCAATGTGATGATATCGAGCACCGTTCCAAGCGTTCCTGCCCTTAACAGGCTCCATTAACCCTAAAGGAACTTCTACTTCTCTATAGTCATCTTTGGTGAGAACTTCCACCTTGAAAGCACGGACGCGTTTCCCATAGGTTTCACCACAATCTTGACCTACACGATAAAGGTCTCCATTGTGAACAAACGGCCTACCTCCATTTCGAGCACCTAAACTTCTATCAATATTATAAATAGGGTTTTTCATATGTGGCTTCCATGGACCAAGAGGCGAGCTGCTATACCATATTTCAAGTTGCCCATTCTTTTTGGTGCCAAAACCGCTATGATCGGAACCAAACAGCCAATACATTCCATTGTGATTTATGATAACAGAATCGACTAGAGGCTTCTTCATTACGATTCTATCGAGCGTCCATTGTGTAGGAAAATTGACCGCTCGATAGAGACGTAGCTCCCCTTTCTGACTGCTCTCAGGCATCATGTATATCTGTAAGCAAAGGAAAAATAATCAGACTATGCAATCAAATTCATAATAAACATGCAACTTGAAATTTAAGCGTAAAATTGATGCCAAGAGACGCTATCTGGTCTATGAAAGGTAAACAAAGTTCTTACCTCACCGTGGTAATCGAAGACAAAAGGAAAGGAGAGATGCCAGTCCTCGTCTAAAGCAACGCCTAATTGCTGCCACGTTGCGCCATTGTCGATGCTCCTTGCAACCCCGATATCTCCTTGCAAAGAGATCGAACTTTTGGTTTCGTAGAATAGGTAAAGAGTGTCTCCCTGCCAATGTAATTATTGATTTTATAACATTATTTCATCAAAGGTAACCTTAAAAAGAACTTATAACTCGAATAGTTAGCGAACGAAAAAGATAAAAAGAACCGATGAATGAAACGTTACGACATCTAACATAAATAAGCATAAAACTAAAATCAATTTTATTGCAGACAGATTGTTAATATAAGGGAAGTTCACTGTTTAATTCGGAAAGTTGTATCGACATATTTTCTGTAGTTGATTTTTAGACGTAATCTTTTGTAAGGAAAAGGATTCAACTTAACCATAGATAATTTTGAACAATTACCACAAATCCGTGATTAAATCAAACATAAAGCCATAAAATATGCCGTACCCAAAATTAGAATTCATTAAAAATAATAAACAATTCCATCGAATAACAGAGGTAAACACCCCAGATGTTCAAATCCTTCTAAGAAAATATCGAAATCGGAATTCATGAGAATTTGTGGTAAGTACCAAGTTAATAAGAAAAGCAAAAGATACCATATCAATACAGTAAAATGGTACACACATCAGTGATGCAACATTTTTGGAACACATAATTCCCTTGACTACTGCCTCTCAAGCCACTTTTATGATGCTTGTAACTACATAGCCTTCAGCAATCTCAACTATCGAGAAGTTAATATTGAGAAAGAAAGCTTCCTATGCTCAAGATTTAACCGAATAGCAATGAAATGACAGGAGTTATTATTCTATCCAAAGTAACGGCCAAAATTACTTTCAGAAGGTAGAGTGATTGATGAACGATAAGACGAATAACATTCTTCGCCTTAGATGAACATAGGGAGGCCAAATGTTATCACACGGCTTGATTATCGATAACAAGAGATTTGCAAGCTATTTTTTTCTTATAACCATCAAAGAAAACTAGCAGATAGAAGAACTTTCAAAACAAAATGACAAAGGGAGAATAGGTAGTGATGTTCATTAGTTCATTTGGGCCATAGTTTTGACTTATTATACATAACTCCAACGTCCTACCTAGTACTCACAAACAAGTAAAACATCCTATCTCCTGCCATATTTATTCAGAAACCTTCACCTCATATACTGTCAAAGTTCAGCCACCAACTTGTATTAAACAATTTTTATAATTCTTTGTTTTGGAAGTCATAATACAGCTCAAAATCTTCAGCTTTATCGGGTTCTTTCTAATCGGTAAAACCAACGCATTGTTTGTGAAAATTCCTCAAACGGGTAACTAAAATCCTCATAGCTCCACAAAAACCTAAAGAAATCAACTGAAATCATCCATCCAACTGATAAAAAACTCTAGATGAACGTTATGACAGATTTAGAGCTGCTATGCTTTCCTTCCATATATCAAGAACTATTTTCAGCTTTTTCATTCCGTCTCTATACAGAGGCAAACTTTCACCTTTTTTCTTCTTTTCTATATATCCATACGTGTCTGGACGGGTTAAGTCGTTGACTTTAACGACAGGGTACATGGCCCTGAGGAATTGATTGCACTGAGGAAGATTCAAACATAGGACCTGAATGCGAGCAAACCTCCAAGGCCCATGTCTCTATAACTTGGGTCAACCCCTTCGGATTGGGAGAAGTTTCACTATTATCAGTGTGATTTTTTATGGGAGGACTTAAACATAGAAAATTTCAGTCAACCTCACAAAGATAACATGAATCAAAAAAAATATATATATCAGTCACTTTTGGTTAAATCAATAGTAGTAATATTATAGCACAAGGCAAGCGGAAAGAAGTTTAAAGTAATAGAAAGAGAAGAACCTGAACATAGAGAAAAGGATCGGCAACGAAATTACTGGGAAAACCAGCATCAGAAGCTGAAGCACATGTCACAACAGGGTTGGCCACAGGCCAAGCCGCACCTTCATCCCTCCATGCATCAGCCTGCGCCAAATTACAACCCACTTAATTCAAACAATCAATCATCATACGCAGAAATCCAAAGAATAAAAATATCTGCCCCAAACAAGGAGCAAAATTTTGATTACTTCACAAATGAAATATACCCATTTGACAATATCAGTAAACCAATAGGAAGCCACACTTTCACATCAATTAACATGCATTTTCTAGCATACAGTATGAGAACCAAAAAGAAGAAGAAAGAGGAGAAGAGGATGTGAGAAATACACTTACAAATTCAATGGGTTTAAGGGTGAAGGGAGAGTCGCCATAGAAAACACCAATAGACCAAGAACCCTCATTGTCCTCTTGACAGCCAAGAGAGGAAACGCCGCCGGCCGTTCGAACGTAGTAAGGCGTGAAAGCTAGCCAGGCATATAGCGTGGCAATCGATCCTAACAAAACGAAGCACCCAAAGAAGAATACTAAACCAGAAGAAACCAATCTGAGATGCCTGTGCTGCCATCTCCACCTGCACGAACACTTGAGGCTCATGTCACAGCAGCTACTGCTCGAGCCATTGTTACAATTCCCTACCCCACCAACGCCGCCGCCGCCTGCACCACCACTACCGCAATTTCCCTCACTTCCACAACTCCCCACCACAATCGGACTCGAACCCATCTCAGAAAATATTAAAAACGGTCAAATCACCCCCTTCACCGCCGGTGAGATCTCACGCTGACGTGGCATAGCCGGAACACCAACCCGGCACTATCACCACCCTTTTCACAAAAGATTTATGGGTCCTAGTACTAGTTTCCTCTCTCGCTTTCAGCTCACTCTCTCTCTCCACTTTCTTTCCTTTTCTCTCTCAAAATACCGAGGAAACAACACGGGAGCAGTTTGTCACTGTCTCAAGAAAACGTTATGAACATGTAAAATTTTGTGAAGCCAGTGTATATATCTGTATTTGTTTGTGTGTATATATGAAAAGTTATGTACGTTTATATAATTTATGGGAGTGAAGAGGTGCATATAAACATATTCGGGTGTGTTAAAGGCGGAGACAAACCAGGGTGGGCCATGTGAGTATTTCAAGAGGCCTGGCGGATTGTATTATGAAGGTCTGACCGAGCCAATCCTACTCTCTCGCGTTTATATAGAGCAGCTACTCGCTGTAAAACATTGACACGCGATTCGGCACATTTTGGCATTTAAGGGAGATAGAGAGCGATAGAGAGAGAGAATGTGATGATGTAAATAGTTTTGTTGTGGAAAATTTTTCCCCCCTTTTTCTTTTCATTTTGCAGTTTTCATTTTTATTATTTGACAAAAAAAAGTTTTCATTTTTATTGAATTTCAACTTTGGTTGCTTAAACCAAAAAAAAAACAGCGTTGGTAACATTATAGGGTGGATTACGGGAGTAACGAACCTGTTATATTTAGTTTATCTTCAGTTAAAAAAAGAAGAAAGGATCAGATGCACTGGTATGAAAAGATAAAAACTAAACAAAAAATCTGAAGTGAATTTCAGGGAGGTTATTTTTTGTAATTTAATGAATGAACATGAAGTGTATTTATAAACAGAAAAATATAATTTAGCTTAACTTATACTATATCATAAACTCACGTGATAACGTTAAATTGCTGCACATTGATATAATAGTTTAAAAAATTAAAATTAATCTATTTTTGTTAGATTTACGATGCAGCAGAAATTATGCTGAATTATTTTACTCAAATCACATATATTAATATATATTTAGGAAATCACTTTTTTGTTTCTAATAAAAAATATTATCTGCACAAAGCATACGAAGTTAAAAAAGAATTCCAGATTAAGTTAAACTAGTTTTATTTCATCAAACTAGCAAGCCTTTTAATTTTAATTCTCCTAACAAACATGTTATAAATTTATGTTTGTGCACTTGTTTTTGGTCTTAACATGAACTTTAGAATATTAATTTAATATAAACTATATTCATGAGTTTTACCATAAATACTTTTGTTGAGTTTTAATAAGTCAAATTACGTGTTATATTTTCTTTCACTCTATTCTTATCTCAAAATGAGATTTTTATTTTACTATTTTATAATCATGTCAAACTAATAAACAAAGTCAACCTTAAATTGGATTCCAAGTGGATAATTTTATAGCATATTCAATCTATTAGAACCATCCTTCTTCGATGAACTTATTTATAAAATTTCAAAAAAAAACTCTATCATCGATTAAGGAATAAATAAATTAATTTCTGTAAAATAAAATTGGTGCAAGCATTAGGGCGACAGACTAGACATTTAACACCGTATCTTATTTACATAATATAATTTGTCCTTGAAGACATAAAAATATTGTTTTTTTCTAAATATATCATTATTGGTTGAATATCTAAACTCTTTAGTATCATTTAGGGATGTTATGTAAATCAGCATCTCTAATCAAGTCTTATTATTATTGATTGGCTGTTTCTTATTCGGACGTGGCCAAGCGAAATTAATTATTGGAAATAAGCAGATCAATAAAATAACAATAGTTTTATATACGATTCTCAATCAACAAAAATAAATAATGTAACATTGATTTATCTTTAATTCATTACTCGAATGGGATATTACAATCAAAATTTTAGATAACAAGAATATGTTGTAAATTATAATTTTAATTGGTATCTGTGAGCATATGGTTATTTAGTATTTTTACTGAAAAAATTGTGTTCTCATTTATCGGGTTTTGAGCATATTCGTGAATTTCTAGCATAAACTCACGATGACAATATTTTATAAACAAGAGAATTCATTCAATTATAAGTATGTTACATAGATAAATCATAAATTCAGACACAAAACGTACAAGAAATTAAAGTCTCTAATAAATATGAAAAAAAACAGAAATTCAACAAGCATGACTTTTCAGCTAGTTCAAATAGATTAGTTACCAATAGAGGTGGCTAATCATACATATACAAAATAGATGCTGCGAGATGAAGATATGGTTATAACCTAAAAACTCTAGAGCTGAGTATTAAAATCTTTGAATCTGATGAAACCATACAACATGTCAAACAAGAGAAAAAAAATATACTAAACCACTACATATTTAGATCTATGTGCATGAAACCACCATCAAATCAGACCAAAATCATCAAGATGGATAAACTCTATTTACAAAAACAAGAAAAATTATTCGAGGAAAAAAAACTAAGGGTCCCAAAAAAGACAGGAAAAAGGGTTTTGTTAAGAAAACAAATTAAAAGCCATATAGCTTTAATTCAAAAACAAAGAAAAAATATTCTTCAAAACGGTTTAGCTATCTTTTTATGTACTTTTCTTTTCTCTCTTTTTTCTATTCATAAATCATAACTGAACCGAATATAAACTATTCGGAAAAAAACATAAAATATATTTTAAAAAAAGCAACTACAAATTATAAACAATTTAAATTTGCAGCTTGCTTTGCCAGTGTTAGGTGGCCTGGCCTGCAATTGGGGATTTGCAATTGGCAGTGAAGTCTTTTTAATTTAATGGTTGTTTTTTCTATTTGTTTTTGGTCCAAAATTAAGTTAATTAATATTAAATAAGCTACTGCCTATTGGACAGCTCAACTAATAAATAAGAAATTGAACAAAGATGAATGATGGGTTCAAATCCACATTAAGTGGGTATTAATTACTAATCCCTCCTTTCCTCTCTTCTAAACAATATTATTTCAAATTAGCAATGAGCGCCATTTTGAATATCGCCACCACACTAAATGATAAAATGAAAGTTGGAGAAAAATCACGATATGAATTGATTTCAGCACACTAATACTTCGTTTTTTGTCATCGCTTTGACATTTTTTTTTTCATTTTGGCCCCTGAAAATTATTCGTGGTCAATGTAGTGCTTAAATTTTGAACTTATTTTGAATAATTAAATATTTTCTCACAATTAGATTGGTCATTTTATATTGGATTATCAATCTATTTATTTATTGATTTATTTATTTATTAGTATTATTATTATGGAAAGAGGTAAAAAATGAAAACTATATTTATAATTTTTTTCATTTGAGTGGACGCCGTTAAAACAATACGTGCAAAAAAATTTGAACAGAACTTTAGCTGCCCAGTCAAATAACTATATCACAATTATAATTTATTACTTCCCTACCATTACAATAAATTATTTTAAATATTGTTTTTTTTGTTTAAATTAGCTAGATGAAGTTAATTTTACTAATAAAATTTGATGAAAAATTGACGTAATATCTCACAATAAATATAGTAGTCGTTAAACTGTTATTAGAAAATATGTAGGGGACAAGAAGTCGGAATCAATTGGTTGTTGAGGGAACAAGATTTATACTAGGATTTAACTAAGGATCCAAATTCTCTATCTCTATCGTTGATCTTCTTACGGCGAAGTTAGATTTGGTCTATTAACTCAAATTTAAAAAGACTAAATTCATTAATAAAAAATAAAATTAATTGATTAATATTTTAATATAAAAATAATGAAGTCAATTATCGAAAATAAATTATAAATATAGAAGAGAATGATTATTTCGCAAAAAGAGAGTGGAGACCGGAGAGGCTGCAGTGGGTTTATAAGCTAATATATACATCATTATTTGAGGAGGTATCAGATGTCTCCAGTGAGAGGTCATCTGAATCCTTAGGGATTTGGATGCCCTCACATATACTTGCAACTAAACATGAGAATTTAGGCTCCCAAGCTGTTTTGCAATGAGATTGACAAACTCCTATTTCAAAACAATGAATAGGCCACATAAACATGTTTGTCCCATACGAATTGAGGTATTCTTATGTTGCATCCATCAAGAAAATAGGCGGAACAAATAAATTTACAATAAAAGATAAAAATAATAATAAATAGAACTATAGACATTTTTTTGGAGTATCTGCTAAACTTACTGTTTGTTCAAACTAGCGCGACCTTGTCAGAATTGATTTATTTCTTTCATTTATAGCACGTTTGATTCGCGCTATCTTCATTTATAATTTTATTTTAATTTTCTTGTAATTGAATTATCATATTTATTTGAAGTACCATAATAAGACTTCAATTCTAATTTACATGCAATCCTAGTTTATAATCTTTTTGGGCAATTGAATTGCAGCAGAAAATGAAAGCAATCTTAATTTATATTGCAATTGCAATTCTAATATCAAACAAGATTATTTTCCTATCCTTATATGATTGAAGCAAAAATCATTTCTTTCTCATACTTTCTCTCTCAATTATTAATTTAATCAAAATTAATGTTAAATTTTCACGTGAAATTTTTTTTATTAGATCTCTTTTTTATTAAATTAATTAAAATCATTTTTTAAAATTTAGTATAGTATTATTAATTTATTTAAATATTAATGAATAGGAAAATAATCATCCAAGACACGTGCCCAGAAAGAACGTTAAAGCGGGAAACCTGATCAAAACGGCAAAGAACATTGAAATGTGAGACCTTGTCAGAACAGGAAAGAATGCTGAAGCGGGGAACTTTCGCTTTCAGAACAGGGGACTATCACTTCTGGAATGGGGAACAATCACTTCTGGAATGAGTGACTATCACTTTTGGAACGGGGGAACTATCGCTACCAAAATAGGAAAGAACAACAGAACGGGAACTAGCATATTGAGAACGAGAGATCATCGCTTCCAGAAATAGAATTGACATATCAAGAATGGAGATCATTACCTCTTGGACATGACAAAACATCAGAACGGAAAGGAGGGTTCAGACTGACAATCAAGTGGTTGTGATTGATTGGCTTGAACCACGAGGAACCACCAAGTGGCTATGACTAATTCAGTTGCTGAGGACAAACCAGCTAGAAGAAATTAGCAAAGTAAAGGAGCCCAAGCCCGAAAGTAATCCCATGAACCGAAAGCATAGGGGATGTGATCATTCCCTTTATTATTATTATTATTGTAAGGCCTATAAGCACAGACTCATGTAAAAAGAAAAAGGAGGCGATGAATAGACATAAGCAAATCTCAACTAAATGCACTGCTCTTCCCCTCTTCTCTCATCAATAACTGTGTAATATCTTTGACACAACACACAAGTGAATATCAGCCATCTTTTCGTGATTTTTTCTTCTTTTTAAGTGTTTTCCACGTAAATGATAGTGTATTCTATTCTCTCTTCAAATTATTATCTATGTTATTTATTCGAAGATGGGTTTTTATACTAAAAATTTTTTTTACACTTGATGTTTATGATGAAGGCAGCGGCACATATAACTCCTATAGTATAACTTATAAGATATGACCTGTATGAATCTCATAGGATTAGTTGAGATGTGCCAAAGTTGGATGAATAGTAAACCTACTGATGCCAAAAGAAAACCCTCTCTCTCTATTTTCTCTTCCTAGAAAATAATTACTTTGACGAGCGGGACGAATCGACCATGGGACTAGGGGAGACTCGTGCCCTCATGGCCCTTAAGTTTTGTCTTTTACATGCTTTCGATAGCATTTGTTTTCATAATCTATTTCGATTTAATTTATAGTTGTTCATTGTGGATAAAAGTATAGCCCATTTACAATTACATCCTTCAATTTCAAATATTGTTTTCTATTATTTTTCGGTATAATAATAATAGTATAGTAGTATCCTCTAAACTAAAATATTAGATCTACTACTGAGTGCATGCGCATGAATAGATGCGACTTTAATAATCATTAGTTTGGGTTCTAAAACAAAATATGGCAATATTGTAATACTTATTTGTAATTCTTTTTGACATCATATTGAACCAATTTTATAGAAACAATGATGCTGTGAATGATAAAAAGGTACATATATAGTATTTCGACATAATTAAATGTGATGATGTTACAAAATATCAACCAATTATTTTATTTTATTTATACAATGAGCGTTGCATAATTAAGTGAAAAGTTTTATTTGTAATTAAACTAAACATGTGGAGATCTGATAAACTTAAATTAATTTTGTTATAAACAAAAAAATCAAAGCTGGAAAACAGGGATCAATGTTATCATCGACTAGATTAAACAACAAATTAAAATGAATTGTATTGATTATTCCGATAATCATAGTATTGATTAAATTATACGGATTTCGAGCCTTGCTTCCTTAAAAGATCAAAGGCTTTTGCCAACTTCCAAATAGCATGGAAATAAAGGACAGAAGACCATTAAACATACTATTTTTTATTTGTCTTTTTAAACACTGAACATACTTTTTGTTGAAAGTACTTTGATTTTTCCATCTTCTTCTTCTTAATTTATTTTTAGAATTTTGGTCATATTTTAAAGGACCAAATAGTAATTAAAAGAGACAACAAGTACAATGATATAATTTTGAAGAAATTTGTTTAGCTAGGTATAGAATTGTGAACCCTAAATTGGGTTGAGAGGTATGAAAGAACATTTATTATTCGGTACCCGAATCTCATAAATAATCATAGAAGAATAACTATATAAGATGCGAAAATTTTGAAAAATAGTTCTTTCTTTTTTTTGTGAAAACATGATGTTTTACGCGCATAATTATAAATAAGAAGACGTTTAAAAAAAACTAAAATAAGAAATAGTCTCTGGCTTCAGTATTGGGTTGTAAACAAAGTATTGAAATGAAAACAAACATGAGAATTAATTAATGTTAATTGATTGGATCTGGCTGTCTTTCTCAAAATGAAGATTATACATGTGGGTTCGAAGAATAATGTATGGGGAAGGTTTTACTTGGGGATGGAATTACTTATAAGGCCAATTAGACTTCCAGTAGACTTCTATCATGTCTGATTATTTTTTGTTCAATCTTTAGAGTTGAAGAAAGAATACATCGTGGGATGAAATCAAAATATGTGATGTATATATCTTGTCTGTCTATTATTTAATAACTGTTTAAATCTCTTTAAATATCCATCTATCTTTCTATTCAATGACAGAGAACATAGTCTTTCACGGTACTCCAAACATAAGAGAGGATGTTAAATTAGTATCCCAAATTTTAATCTCTGTGCAAATTACGACTAAATTTATAATAACCTTATTTTATAATTATTGTTATCATTATTGTCATAGCTAATGTATCCGTAATTTCATAACGTTTGCAACTGTTCTACGGAATTTACGATGTTATCACAATCATAAAAAAAAATCGAACCCTTGAATATTCAAATTTGCCACTATTTATTTGTTTAAACATACTGGAAATTCGTAATTGCAACTAGCTAACATTTACATATAATGTATATGCTAAGGAATAGTCATTATAAATTCAAGAAAACCAACAAACATATATATAACATACGAATTGCTTAATTATTTGAGTTATACTCATTTTTCCACAAAGCACATTATTTTACAACCTTTTTTTTATCCAACTAGACCAATATTATGATTTAATAATTAAATTTAGCATTAGTTTAAATTTAATGAAATAATAATTATATCGTTACAGCAAATTGAATGCATAACTTGTCAGAGATTAACATGTCTAATATCCAACTTGCAGAGATACTTAACTTTCGACGTTTCACATTTCCAAAAGCTCTTATTGATTTCGATCTTTTAAGTACTTATTTTACAAAGTTGACGAAGTCATCGCTTGTAGAGAAATTATTTCAAATGAATATTATTTGGAAATTTCATTAGCTTTCTACTTGATTTAATTTTCCACTCTTACTCAATTTTGTTCTATAATATTTTTATTAAATATATTTACGTTAAAATCACGGTTGTCTAAATAAAAAAGTTTTTGTTAATTAATATACATGTTAATATTTCATACATAGATGTGTGTTAATATATATAACACTACAAAAATTATTTTAATATATGCTAAATAAACAATGTTTGGTTGTTCTAAAAATCTTTATAAATAGGAAAGAATAATTTTATAACGTGAAAACTTTAAATAAGTTTTACTGATCATTTGTCTCATACTATGTTAGCACATCGACATTATTAATTTAATAAGGATTAATAATAACATGTCATATAAGTATCACAAAAAATTTGATATAAAACTTGGTCAATATATAATGATTGAACCAAAAATAACAAGAAGCAACATGATAATAATATATTTATTTATTAATTAAGCATCCATAGATCTTAGAGCAAGTTGGTCTTGACTCTGTATGATAGTTCCATACACATCTCCCAAGGTTGTAACTAAGGAAATATTGTATGCAAAAACTATACTCGTCATTGGGATTAAGATTTGATCCAACTTGTCCCTTTCCCCCAAGAATTTAAGGGAAAAGGGTTGCAATATTATAGTGGCATACTGATATATTATATTATTTTTTTAAATAAAATTTTAATTATAGATAAAATTGAATAACCCCACGATTTTTAGAATATCAGTTGAGATATTAATCATTTTCATCAACTTATCTTATCGAGTGATATTCAAAATTTGAATTTATTTAAATTGAAGTGTTCTCTTAATTACAAACTTATGTAACAAATATCAAATTATGCTTCGTTATTGTAAATACCATTTTTTCTATTTCAACTTAACATTTTTGCTAATAATTTTCCAAATATCTATTTGAATATTTGAAATAGAAGCCAAGAGGATGAAGTTTTATGCTTTTGATGCTTGCTTAAAGGTGCATTTACACAAACCGAGACTTTGACCGACGCTTTTATCTTTTCTATGAGAAAATATAGGAGACCATTTATTTTCTAAGAGGAATTTTTTTTATTTGTGTGTCATTGGCAGCTTATGATCCGGGTAAATTACGTCATATCTTATTGTTGATCATGACGATCAGATTTAACTAAACTTTTTTTATATTTAAATAAATTTTTTATTATTTATTTATTATTTTTTTAATTAATCTTATACATCAGATCTAGATAAATGAATCAAATCAGGCAATCCGTCACTCACTGTTGAGCGATAACACAGATAATTCATATCCTTCTACTTTACAATGACTTGCATGATTAAGTAACTAAATTATGTGTAATTGAGTGAGATTAATCCAGTAATTAAAACTTTTTTTAGAAAGAAATAAAAATTTTACGGGAATTGGATGCAATTTAATTTAAACCATTTTCTTATGAAATAATGTAAATTATTTTATTTAAGTGCTTAGAATAATTCCACAAGACAACCTTAAATTCTACTATAAGAACCTTCAAGAAATCACATATATAAAATATATTCTTATTGGATTTTGGGAAAAATACATGTAATAATATGACCAAAATTATGTCGTAGATGGAATATTTCAATTGCTTAGCCTAATAGGGTGAATTAACCATTCAACTTTGGAAGCTTTTGGGTGTGACCAAAAGGTCATAAAATTTCCTCATCATCTTTTCTTTTTCCTATGTAAAACTTTATCTGATTGACCAAATAATCTTTGAAAATATGAGATTTCTCTTTGACGTGGTAAGAAATATTTTGGACAATGACCAATTAATTTTACATAGATTCTAGAGCCAACTGAGGTGTTTTTGATGTCATGTTTGCACATTATCTGTTTTTTTTTTACTATTATATTTGTGTGTGGATGACTAATTTCAAGTGGTATGTTTATATAGTTGTGTTTTTAATATTTTTAATCAGAAGATACAAATTATAGGAGATTAGAGATTAGAGATAGAATGGCTTGACCATGTTCTAATTTAATATCGTGATTTCGAATATATTGAAATAAATAAATGAGGTTTATAGGTTAATTCCAGCATTGAATTACCCTCCTCCATGTTCATTGCCGATCTTTAGGTGTGAACATGAGAATAGCCTCATGGCATCCAATGGATTAAACTCTACACCTTCAAAACAGACATTGATCCTGCATTTCCAAAGTCTCCATAGACCGAAGACGAACCACTCCAATAACCGATCATGATTTTGCTGCTCTTTAATCCTGGCTACAATGTTTTTTCACATGTATATAAATCTCTCTCCTACCAACTTGCTCGAGTTCAAATTTAAGAGACTAACAAACCAAAATCTTGAAGCGAAATGGCACTTAAAGAAAATGTGGACCAACATTTCCTCCTCGAACACGCATGAATTGCAAGAACAATCTATTTTCATAACATTTCTCACTAGATTAGCCTTACATGCCAGGAAATTGTCATGCACCTCCATATGAAATCTTTAAGGTTGGGTGGAGTATTGAGCCTCCAAATGAGCTTTCATACATCCTTATCTCGCGTGCTGTAACTAGTTTCACCATTTCCAGCCTTACAAAAACCAACACTTTTCTGAAGAAAGCAAGCAACACTATATCCTGTTTTGATAGAATATTTACTGTACGGAGAATGGTGTCATACCCGAACATCTTCACCTCCATACCTGCTTATGGGAATTTTTTCAATGTCTAGTTTATCCTCCAGCCAGAAAATCCAGTTCATCAACTGCATGTTCCATCCTGATCCATCATTAGAGATTAGATCATTTACCTTTGCAATATCAGAATTTTTTAGTGTAATCACTTTAAAAGTATAGGGTCTCCGTATCCAACCATCATTCTTTACATCTATTTCGCTTCCATCTCCAACACACCATCACAATCCATGCAAGATAATTTTCCTTCCTTCGCATAAACTTCCCCAATCCCACTATGGTCGTCTTCCCAGCGAGGCATTCATGAAATCCGTGTCTCTAAAATACTTGCTTTTGAGGAAAGTAGCAACAAGCGAATTAGGGTTGAAGCTAACTCTCCACCCTTTTTTGGCCAACAGAGCTAGGTTAAAAGTCCCGAAAACCCAATCCTCCTTCCATTTTACTGCAAGCAATTCTATCCACGACCCTCAATGAATTCCTGCATTACAAGGAAAAGAATTCCATCATAAATGGCTGTAAATTTTTTTACACATTGTAATCGGCAGCTTGAAACACGACATTGTATAGTTCGAAATGGCCAAGGCTACTGATTTAATTAAAACCTCGCATCCTGCAGGGGATAGTAGCTTCTCTGACCAACCCAAAATCTTATGGATATTTCTGTCCATAATGCTTCAAAAAACGTGAGTAACACGCCGACATCCATCTCTACACCCAAATATTTCTCCAATGACGAGGCTCTCCTCGTGCCTGCTAGCTCAGTTAACTCCTTTTGCCTTTGTGGTGGAATATTGTTACCAAATACAATTAAGCCTTTCTGCAAAGATTTGTGCACTCTAATTTAGTGGTATAGGGCTACTTAACTCAATTTGTACACTCTAATTTTGTTTTTTCCACTCTACACCACTAATTTATTTAGTTTTTATATTCCTAATCGTCTCTCACGTGAAATTACAATAAAGAGAGGAAGTTCATAAGCAACAAAGGGAATTATTTTATGCCCTACATCTCCATTAATCAAAGAATAATTTAAAGCCTAATTTCTCTAACTAATTCCAACCGAAGAATAATAATTAATACAAATATAAATAGCCTCAGCCTAGCAATTTCAGTTGGGCTTTGCCTTAAGCCACCTCCAAGAAGCCCTTTGTGAGACCATTTTGGGCTTGTCCAATTTCGATTGAGTGTCGTGTCCATTCCTCCCAGAGTTCAGTCCTCTCTACATCAAATGATGTTTAAAGAAATGAGAACTGTAAAAATGACCAACTTTTCAGTTCAAACCGTAAAAATGTCCGGAAAATTTTATCATTGCAAAAAAAGATGAAATTTGGTAAATAATTTATTTACACCTGTGTAATTTTCGTAAATATAATATTTATTCAGTCATTTTCTGATTGTCACGTCAGCAGTCCATGTACTTTCATCTGATTGGTCGGTTCTCGCTCTATCTTCTCTTCGATGAAGTTTTCGATCTAGATCTTACCACGTGTCATGTGAAATTATTCCTGTTCATTTGCCCCCATTACACTCAACAGAATTTTATTCGTTGAGATGTAATGATTATCTTTTCTTTTTCC
The DNA here is from genome assembly GCA_003255025.1 of Datisca glomerata. Lineage (NCBI taxonomy): Eukaryota > Viridiplantae > Streptophyta > Magnoliopsida > Cucurbitales > Datiscaceae > Datisca > Datisca glomerata. Next base: position 319,573 of record QANY01012253.1, read on the forward strand.
GACGTTACTTCTACCTATTTCCTCACGTGATTCTTAGAAACATACAATGTAATTTTTTCGGGTAACTTTTCAATTGTCCGTTGTTAGTGGTGGTTTCTCCTTTTCTTTTTGCGCTATGTTTTTCTGTACCCGTTTACAAATGTTTTGCAGTTGTGAAGCAAATTTTTTATTAGTTTGCTTTCGATGATAATTACTTATTCTTCATTTGTTCTTACGTCTTCCCGTTCCCGTTTACAAGTGTTTTTTGGGAACACGTAAAACAATTTTTCCAAGCAGCTATTTAACATGTCGTTGTTGACCTTCTCATTGAGGATGCCAACCCTTCTGTTGAAGATGTTGCCGCTGATGCAATCATATTCTCTTGTATCTTTTTGTAATTTTTCCTTTCTTCCAGACATAGCAAATTTTCTCTTCTTTATCTGCATAGCTCTTTTTTCGTTCGCAGGGACTATTTTGTTTGAAGATGACTTCTAGTCTTCTTTTGAGAACAACTACTGATTGTGGAGTTCTTCCAGTTTCCTTTTACTACAAGCTCATTGATAGAGTTTTCTCATTTTCTTCAATACGGGCTCATTGATAGAGTTTATCCCATTTCTTCATTTTTTTTTCCTTATCTCGTACATTAAGATCTGTGATAAAAATGTTGTACAAGAACAATAACATAATAATTTATTGAAATGAGTGTACCATTTCATAATTTCATTGAAGGAGTTTGAGTTTTATGTCCCACTTCCATTGATTGAATTTCTCCTGTTTCCTTGTTTTTCTTTTTCCTTCTCTTGTTTTGTATTTTTCCTTTATACTTCAGCTTCAATCAATATAAATACTCTGTTTGTGCATTTTCTTCTTCTATTGAACTCTCTTTTTGTTGTATTACTTTTTCAAAGACTTAAGTTCAAATAAAGAACCATGGCCCCGTCTTCATTTTGAGAGAATGAATTATGAACTGTCATTTTCTTTTAAGAGAAGGACTTGAGTTTAAATAAAAAACCATGACCTTGTTTCTGTTTTAAGAAAGACTTACGAATTGCCCATTTTCTTTTGAGAGGAGGACTTTTCAAATAAAGAACCATGATCCCATTTTTATTTTCCATATTCTGAGAGGATGTCTCACGAACTGCTGTTTCCAAGGACTTAGGTTCAAATAAAGAACCATGGCCCCGTCTTCATTATGAGAGTATGATTTATGAACTGTCATTTTCTTTTGAGAGAATGACTTAGGTTTAAATAAAAAATCATGGTCCCGTTTTCACTTTAAGAGGGACTTACGAACTGCCCGTTTTCTTTTGAGAGGAGGACTTAGGTTCAAATAAAAAATCACGGCAATGTTTATGCTTTAAGAGGGATTTATTAATTGCTCATTTTCTTTTGAGAGAAGGGCTTAGGTTCAAATAAAGAACCATGACCCCGTTTTCACTTTAAGCGGGACTTACGAATTGCCCTTAGTTCCTTCTCAGAATAGGACTTATGAATTGCCCCTCTCAAGGACTTACGCCTTTAGTTCATTCTGAAAGTAGGACTTATGAATTGCCCCTCTCAAGGACTTACGCCCTCAGTTCCTTCTGAGAGTAGGACTTGTGAATTTTCCATCTCAAGGACTTATGCCCTTAGTTCCTTCTGAGAGTGGGACTTGTGAATTTTCCATCCCAAGGACTTACGCCCTTAGTTCATTCTGAGAGTAGGACTTATGAATTGCTCTTCCCAAGGACTTACGCCCTTAGTTCATTCTGAGAGTAGGACTTACGAATTACCCCTTGCAAGGGCTTACGCTCTTAGTTCCTTCTGAGAGTAGGACTTACGAATTACCCCTCCCAAGGACTTACGCCCTTAGTTCCTTCTGAGAGTAGAACATACGAATTGCCCCTCCCAAGGACTTATGCTATTATTTTCGTTGTTGTTTAAGAAGAGAGAAAGTTGACGCCAAATATTTGTTTTGTACGCAGTCTGCACATTATCAGTTTAATTAATGATGATATATAATTCGCCATGTAATTGGATCCTAGTCGACACAGTTTAATTAATGAATTTGACCATTCCGCGTAATAAGCCTTCCTGAACAACCTTCATGAAAATTTTCATAACTTTTGTTCAGGAGCTCCGAATCAAGTTCTGCAAAATTTGTGACTTTTGATCAAAAACTCTAAATTGAATTCCGTAAAATTCTCCAATAAGTAGACTTTTGTATTTTTCCGATGATGTAAGGTTCACCGTGTAGTCGGCTTCCAGAAAATACATTATTTTTTAACAACCTTCATGAAAATTTTCATAACTTTTGTTCAGGAGCTCCGAATCAAGGTCTGCAAAATTTGTGACTTTTGATCGAAAACTCTAAATTGAATTCCGCAAAATTCTCCAATAAGTAGACTTTTATATTTTTCCGATGATGTAAGGTTCACCGTGTAGTCGACTTCCAGAAAATACAGTTTAATTTTTGAAATTGACCGTCCTGCATATTCTGCTTTCTTGAACAACCTTCACAAAAATTGTCATAACTCCAAATCGAGTTCAGCAAAATTATTCAAGAAGTAGATATCCATATTGTTATAATGAATATCATTTTCTATGTAATAATTTCAAAATTGATACAGTATAATATTTAAATTTGAGAAGCATTCATATATTTACTTTCCTGAGTAGCACCAATGAGAGTTGCCATAAATTTTGTTTGAGGGCTTCAAATTGATTTCTGTAAAATTCTTCACAAAGTATATTTCCGTATATTTCCATTGATATAAGATTTGTCATGTAGTTAGCCCCCCAGTATATACAATTTAATTTCCGAATTCAAAGTTCTACATAATCTGTCTTCCTGAGCAGGTTCCACAAGAATTGTCATAATATTTTCTCAAGAACTCCAAATCAAGTTCTGTAAAATTCATCAAGAAGTAGACATCTATACATTTCTAATGATATATTAGTTGATATGTACTAATATATAAATTGATACAGTCTAAAAATTAAACTTAAAAAACGTTTATAGGTTTACTTTCCTGAATGACACCAATAAAAATTACCATAGCTTTTGATCGGGAGCTTCAAATTGATTTCCGTAAAATTATTCATGAGGTAGACTTCTATATCTTCATAATACTATAAGATTCTCCATGTGGTTAGCTCCCAATTGACACAGTATAATTTACTATTCTGCATAATCTTCATTTCTAAACAGCTTGTATGAAAACTGCCATAACTTTTTTGCCTCGAAGTTCCAAATTGAGTTCTGTAAAATTCCTCAAGAAGCTAATTTTTGTATCTTCCAAATGATGTATTTTTCAGTATAGTTTTCTTTAGTTCTCTTCAGTTTAAACACCGAATCTGATTTTGATATGTAATGGTTTCCACGTCAAAGACCACTCTGGTAAGATGATCGAGCGTTAAGTTGGCCAATTTAAATATGATATTTTTAGTTTCTCGAGTTAGATGCATGATCTCAACAAAAGATATTTTGGTTTGATAATGTTTAATAACTCAAATCAATTTAGACATGACATAAAAAATTATTTTCATGATGCTCGATTATGAGATAGTGTCATGCTAATATTTATTTGGTTGAGCTATCAATATGAGTATACTAGCCGATCCAAACATTATAAATGTGATTTACGCTAACACATGTTAAGCATGATCATATGCCTTAAATTTTTAAAATTATGCATCAAATAATAAATTCACATTTTTAATGGATAAAACGACATATTTAAGAGAATCAAAGTAAATAAAAAGTGAATACTTAACTTCGAGTTCAATATGTTTTTGTAAATGTTGTTTGCAAGTTCTGAATATCGTTTCCTGCTCCTCGTCCGTCATTTTTTCCACTTTCCCTTCATGCCTTTTCATTCTTGGTTTCAGCTTTGCAAGATTTGCACTTTTGGGACTTTCGGTCTGGGGCTTCTATTTTCCGTTTATGTTGTTTGTTCATCCCTTACTTTCGTCTTTCACTTCTAGTTCCGTTGCCATGCCACTTCCGTTTTAGCTTCCATTACGCTCCCATTTCTAGTATCGTACACATTGCCGTTTTCATTCCTGTTGTCATGACTTTTTAACTGTCGTTGCCACGAAGTTTCCGTTGCTGTTGTCAAGACGTTTCCAGCTCCCGTCGCCATCTCTTTTCCGTTCTCAATGTTTTCCACTCCAATAGCCATGCCTTTTTCATTTCTGACGTCACAACATTTCCATTCACATAATCACGAAGTCCCCATTCCTATAGTCATGACGTATCTATTTTCGTTGTTTGTTCATATTTTATTTTCCTGTACTTTTACATATAAAGTAGGAAAGAGATAGTCTCCAAAAACGTACTCATATAAGAGTTAATGCTTCCGTTCATCTACCGTTAATGGTTTTTTTATAGTTTTAGAAAAGCTTAAATTCAAAATTTAGAATTAGAAATTAAAATTCAAAAATTCATTCATCATGCAATACGTGCATCAAATTAGCTTGAATACCATTTACAACATTGATAATTTCATGATATCCATAATCGGGTAAAATTATGAATTTTGTCAAAACAAATTACCTAAACATGATAAGTGTAACTTCTATAATTACACCGAAGCATGATAAAATTTAATACAGAGAGCTAATAAATTATGATGCCCTATTAAAATATTTGAGCAATTGTATAAATATATTTCAAGACATTTATATGATGTGCTCATACAATTATTCAATAGATAATATATGTATTTAAAGGTAAATCAATAATAAAATACTTAGCTTGTATTTTGAAGTCCTCCATTTATTTGCATAAGATGATCCATGAGGGCTTTGCAAGCTCATGGGTTAAATTTGCCAAATCATGAAGTACATTGGGATTGGCATGAATTAAATCTATAGAGGTTAGGGAGATCTTGGGCTTGGCCTTGAGTCGCGGCCCAAAAGACATGCCTACTTCACGCGCTGATTGTGGGTCGCACGCATCTCGTGGATTGGTGTCGGACGGAGCGCGGGTCTCGAGTCGCACTTGGGCGCTTTGTTTGCATGGGCTTCTAGTGAGATTATTGGGCTCTTTTACTAAGACACGGGTTGGGGCTTTCATTTGGGCTTCATGGAGCCACTGCAAGTCGGGTAGGTTAACCCGCAACACATAAAATGGTTAAGGATGATGGCCTCCGCCGGCGGTGCGTGCGTCATCGCCTGGTGGCCATTTCTGGCTGGAAAAGTCTTCAAACGGCCATGAATCCTCATCTAAATCCTTTCATGTGTGTATCGGCGTCTAAAAATTATTCATTTTTTTATAGATCTGAGAATCTATTTTCGGTCAAGAGGTTTCATTCTCCATCGGGTTTCATGCCAATTCTCGTTTGAAGCTCCCTTGTCTCAAATAGATTAATGCGAATTGGTGGTGGTCGTGTTTTTTTGTGGCTGTCGCAAGTGGAGCTTTCTTCGTCCAGCAGTCCGTGGGTTTCGTCGGCCCCTTGTGGTGGCATTTTTCGCTTCCGGTTCCAATTTTTCATACCTGTTCTTGCTTCCGATTCTGTTTCCACTTCTGTATCCATTATCAAAAGCATTTTATTTGGTTTTGAGTATTTTGGTAAAGGATTTCTTGAGTTTTTCTCATCTCTCAATGAAAGCACCAAATAAAAAGAAAAAATCACGGTCTTTGACGATCAATCGTGAATTCCCTACATCATAATATGAAAAATATATTGAATAATTAAGAGAGAGAATGAAAGAATAATGACACTATGATTTACGTGGAACACCTTTAAAGGGGAGAAAAACCACGAGGGAATTTTGATAGTATTTCATTATGGAGAAATGGTTTTCAAGGCTATTGAGTGTTGAGAGTTGTTGTGTGCCGTTTCTCCTTTGGGGTTACATATTGTCTTTATTTATAGGCTTTCAATCGGTTACATAAAATCCGATACATTTTATCTAATTCTATATGAAGATAGGATCAACAGAATATTCTCTAAGATCTAGCTTATTAACTATAACAACCAAGTGAATCTTGACCATTTGATCAATTCAATGGTCTTGATTAATTTCTCTTTGGATTGCCATGTCAGCAATCCATGTACTTTTGTCTGATTGATCGGTTCTCGCTCTATCTTCTCTTCGATGGAGTCTTCGATCTAGATCTTGTCACGTATCGTGTGAAATTATTCCTGTTCAAAAGTGTGTGATAGTAATTTCTAAAAACCAATTGATTTTGATTCGATATGATAAAGAGTGAAAAGTGAACGGAATTGATTGACAGAATCTTATGGTTCAAGTCGACAAGAACTTTTGACCTAAGAGGTCATACTTGAGGATCTCGTCTTCTTTAATTAAACCAAATCCTCCTTAAATTGGTAAATAATTATAATGATAAAATATCATCATATAAATGTTTTACAGGTCATTGAATAAATATATAAGGACTAATTGAAAAAGAAAACACAATTTTAGAGACTAAATTAAAAATGACCCTAAACTATGAGAGGTTTAAAACTATGTTTTATCCTAACATTTGGGGTTGCGTATTTATAATCTACAATCATATCGTATAAAAAAGTTAGACCTTTTTATATTGAAAATTGGCCCTAAATGTTCTTGTAATTTTCAATTAAATGTCATGAAATTAGGCAAATAAACATTTTTATACTTGAAATTAACGATTATTTTGAAATTACAATTTATAATAGTTATTAGGGATGATATGATAATACCCTCTGTACTTTGTCTCAATATCAACTTACCCCCTAAACTATTTTTCTTTCGTAATTGGCCCTCTAACTTTCTCTAACCATCGACTTACCTCTTGACCGTCAAAGGGTTGTTAAATGGTTATATGCACGGCGCATGTTTTTTTTTTTTTTGAATTTTACCATTTTTTAACATTATAAGCTACTCGTGACATACACAAACAAAGCATTAGTAACATATGAATTCTAATCAAGACTAAGCTTAATAACAAAGTGAAACGGGTTGGCACAATTCCATCCAAATCATATTATCGTACAAATCTATAGCATGTTCTTTGTGCCCAAACCGAATTAAAGCACTCATCAAAGTGTTCCATGACACTGTATTCCTATCGGGCATTTTATCAAATAGATTTTGTGCATCTTCTCATCGGCTTAAATATGCTCAACTATGGAATTAATCCCCAGATCCACCCCTCAAAGAGGTACTTTTAATAGATAATATAATATTTTTAAAGAGCCAAGAGAAAACAAAATTGTAGAGGCAAGGAAAGAAAATCGGTTCTGTGGAGAATAAATCGTGATTTTTGTTGCAAAATGTAACAAAGAAGATGTTGTCGGCGGACTCACTCCATCTCTCTTCTCTAATGGTGTAGATCTTAGCTTAGCAAATTGGCCCGCCATTCTTCCCACCTAAGATAACGATTAAACACTACAAGAAATATGACATTCTATAATATTTAAATAAAGAGTTTACAGTCTCCTCTTGTTAAAAACTTAAAACAACAAGATTTATTAAGAATTAAGTAAAAAAAATTCTGGTTAAAAATAAAAAAAAGCGGGACTTAAAAAAATATTGGAGACGAGATAATTTGGGATTTAAACGCTGTTTCCTTCTCGAGCTCTCTCAGAAACTCAAATCGTTGATTTTCAGAGAGAATCTCAAATCGATGCTTCTCTCTCTCGATTCCTCTCAGATTTTTAGAAGCTCCAGTCATTCTCTCTCTCGATTCTTATCCAGATCCTCTCTTTCGCAGCAAGTCATTGCCATCGTCTCCCTTATCTCCCTCGCATCTCTTGTCTCATATCTGCCTCACTTCATCTCTCATGCCTTTCTCATCTCAGTTCTGCCTCTCCTTCATCTTCCTCGCCTTTCTCATCTCAAATCTACCATTCTTCTCCTTGCTTCTCTCATCTCAAATATGCCTCTCTTCATCTCTCTCACCCATCTCGTCTAAGTTTTTCCTCTATTTATCTCAGATCTGTCTTTCTTCGTCTCTGATAGGCCTCTCTTCGTCTCCTTCACCTCTCTCATCTCAGATCTGTCTCTAAGATTTTATTTATTTTTGGCTAAGATTACGGTAAGTCGCATAGTTCAAGTCTTTTCTATAGATTTTTTCTCATTTTTTTAGATTTTTCTTCCACGTAGATGCATGAATCATCATACAATGTATGGTTTCACTATCGATTTCTGGTGGGGCGGTTACTTCTCATGATTTAGATGAAATGAGGTTCGTGAGATTTCAGTTCATGGAATTCTGTCTTCGTTCAGTGGTCACTATGCATTTATTTTCAGATTTTACGTGTTTCAGGTGAGGTGAGAGCTTCAGTTCAGGATTAGGTAATATAATAATTTTAGTATTCATTTAATTCATAATAAAATGAAAAATTATTTTTGTGTGTCTTTGCTACTGCAGAAGTATAAGTAGGAGAGAGCCCATAACTAGAACTCAGTGAAGACAGCAAGCTGTGAAGTGATTTAATGCATTACAAGCAGTGAAGACACGTAAGAATTTGTTGATTGAGGTATTACAACTCCATTATCTGTTATCCATATATACGATTTAAACACATTGATGTCTGAAGTAGCTAAATTTTCATGTCATAATGTCAGGAGAACGATGATTCACCTACAGTAGAACTCCAATCGACAAGTGTAAGGTCTCTGACTCTTTAATCATTTCTATCAATATATGATACTCATACATATGAGAATCTATGTATGCAATGAAATGATTCTACTATATGGTTAACACATTATATATGAAATGATTCTACTGAATATGAAGTCAGTTTCAGATGAAAGATCTTTTATTGAGTGTGGCAGAAGACGTTGGCATTGATGCCTTCAAGACAGAAGACTTGAGGACATTGTAGTTGAATATTTTATCTTCCAGTATATTTCTCGTGCTTTAAAATTTTAACTTACTAATTTCTTCCATGCTTTTAAGCTTTCATATCCTTAAGTTTAGGTTGTCAAAAATAGTTTCACTATCAAAGTCCTCCAAAAGTGCTTCAAAGTGCAACATGAGAATTTCGGGCTTTTGCTTGTCCTATCTTATCTTTGAATTAATAGAGATGACTAATTGAGTGCATAACTTAGTCATGTTTTCTTGTTTCAGTGAAACATTTGCTATATGTTTCTAAAATTGTTTTTATTTTTATAGTATATGTTTTATTTAATGTGCATGAATGGTATATTATTAGCTCATATCACATTCTCTACTAGTGCATGCTTAGAGGATTCCTCCTTCACAGGTGTCATTGTCGCAACGTGCGTGCGACGCGAAATAGCGATTAACAAAATTCATTTTTTTAAGGAAAAAGAAATTTGGAGTCGCCACCAATCATTTTAGGGTGTGATTGGTCACCCAATTTTAAGATGAAATTTTTTTTTCTTTTTGGCCTACGAAAATTCAAAGTTGGTTCGGGAGTCGTTTGTGTGTGGGGAAGGTGTTAGCACCCCACAACACCCATTATAAAATGGTTACCAAATTTAATCAAATACTATCCATTTTTTTTATTTTAAGGCAAAGGTTAAAGAGATTTATTTTTTTGAATGTCCCATTTGAGAAATTTTTTGTATCATAGAAATGAACAAAATAAATTACTTTTAATGGGTGGTTCAAAGACCATTTAAAAAAAATACATTTTTCGTATTCTCATATCTCTTAAAATCAAAACATTATTAGAGTTATTTTCGGTATCCCAAGAATAACTCCTCATCTTAGTAGTTCGAGAAGTTTGGTATCCCAAAAATCTCAAAGTCCATCGTCGGCCTTTTTTAGTGAAAATTAAATAATAGAAGTAACAAAATTTAAATTTAATTGTTAAAATTATAATCCAGGCATACATAAACATTAATCATGATAATAAAGGAATAATGCAAGAATCGTATTATAAGTATGACGATGCAAAATGCTAAATAAATAAACATGTAAAGGAAAATAATGTTAATAATTACAACAAAATGGAAGTAAAAGAATAGAGATAAGTTATAGGATGTCAAATTATAGAAAACATAAAATGTTGAGATTAAAAATGCAAGAATAAAGTAAAGAAAACTAAATTATGTAAAAAAATAAAAACGAAACAAAACAAAAAACAAAAAACAAAAAAAAAGACCAAAACATGGTGCAACAGAGGAAACTTTCCTCTGTTGCGTTACGCAACAGAGGAAACTCCTCTGTTGCAGCTCTTGCTATATATATATATATAAATGTTTTTTTATTTTTTTATTTTATAATATTATATATTATAATATAATATAATAGTA
>QANY01012253.1:329821-449596 GCA_003255025.1 Datisca glomerata
TTCTACTCTCTATTTTATGCATTGTTATGTGTGAAAAAATTATCTTAGGGGATTTTTGCATCAAATGTACACTTTCAACCCATTAAAAGGGTTGATTCACATTCGGTTAATTTTTCCACCCCTTAAAACTTTATCATCATCCTCATTGATTAAGTTGATGACAAAGACATCTCAATATCCAATTTGTAAAGAAATCATCAAAGCATAAAATTAAAATGTTAAGATTTAAATGAGGAGAAATGATAGGGAATGAACAATCCACTTATGTATATAAAAAAATATAAAAGATATCAACTACATTCATATGAAGAAAAGAGATGAATAAAATATATTATGAACAAATGTACCAAACAAATAAGCTACCTTGAGAAGAAGAAATGGAAAGAAGATGAAGATAATAGAAGTATAGAACTTCTTTCTCTCTCTAAAATCACCTCTCTTTCCAACTCCTCTCTTTCTCACTCTAAAAAATGACTTCCCCCTTTTTTTACTCCCCAAAAGACTTCCCTTTAAGTGAAGACTTCATTCCTATTTATAGGCAAAATTAGGGTTTACTTTTTTTTTTTACTTTTAGTCTTTTTTTCAATCTTTATTTTTTTAGTCCTCTTTTTTCAATTTTTACTTTTTAGTCTTTGAACCACTTTTCTTATTTTAGTATTGGATTAGTTTTCAAATTATACATATAGTCTTGGATTATTAAAAGAGCCAAAATATAAAACATGTATATTTCATGTATTAGGTCGGATAAAATACGATATCTACAGTCATTATTATACTTTTCTCACTTTTTCCACTTTATAGTACGTTTACTCAAAGTAAGTTCTTCTTATTGGTCGTGGTTCTTATTGTGTTGTTTAAACGCATGCAACTAAAACTTTGGAACTGTTTCTGCAAGATCTATGTAACAGGACATACGAGCTAACTCTCAAAAGGAGAGCAAAGACCATGAATTCTCTGCATTTGTAAGTGATGTGTTTATTACCTATTTTTGTTGAGTTACTGGAAAAGAAATGAAATGGCATGTAACATTTTTTAGCTCTGTTGAAATTGGTTTGATTGGTAACTATGAATATTCTAATTTTTTATATCCTAAAATGGATATTACAAACCATAAACCATTTATCTTTGTGTTAGTTGAAAGGAGTTCAACAATCAAATGGTGGTTTTTGAATTTATTGAACTTCAAATGGTACTTGCGATTAATTTACTACTAACTATTTGGTTAGATAATAACCATATTTTATTTGTTAAAATTATTGATCCTCTGAGCATGAATTTATTCCTATATGAATAAAAAGTCTAATTGGTGATTATATGAATAATATACTATTTTGAAGTGCAGAAGAGAATTTTCATTTGAGTCTCATTTGAGTCGAAAACTGGTTTTATGAATGCCATACTTCATTTCTTCTTTTCAGATAGGTATTTTGCTAGGTGACATGTTTGAATCGCTAGCACTTTCGTTATCAGTACACATTACCATGATACTTTATGTGTTCTTGCAGACTCCATGCAGATGACTTAAGGTAATTGTTAGTTTAACTATCCTCATGGACTGTATGTTATCTTCACAGTTTTTGGTATTAATTTTAAAATAAAACTCACAAATTATGTATGGTTGGATAGTTGGTTTAATTTTACATCTTTGCTTATTTATGCAGGCTGAAGTTGAGAGTCATAAGATCACATGGCTGAGACTTCATTCAATGCACCAAATGTTGACTAACGATGTTGATTTCACTGTCATTCTCAATTTCATGGAATTTTATGAGGCTAGCCTTGACCTTATGCCTTTTTCCATATTCATTTCTTATTCTTTTCTAAAGCCAAAGGGTTCTATAAGAGGTGGTCAGCACATGTATTCACATTTTATTCTAATATTATTTTCAGATTGTATCAGCTATTACCAATAAAAAAAGATTGTATAAGCTATTATAACATTTCTTAGCCATTATGATATAGCTCTTAGAAGATGTGATGAGAGAGTAATCTTGAGGTAATGTCATTGGAGGGTTGGAAAAATGAGTTCAAAGTCATAATTAAACTTTAACATTCTGATTAACTGAATGAGATGTATAAGTGTTGTTGATACCTTGACTGGGCGAATAATTATGACTTATTTCTTACTTTATTTCATTGTATAGTGTATTGCTCCATCTAGTTTCTCCTTAATTTGGTTGATGCTTTACTTTCTTAAAGAGGATGTGTGCATGATTACTAAACTCTAAACTATCTTGCTGTCAGGATGGCAAAGTCCATAATAGATGCAATTTTGTAATCATGAGGGTTGAAAAGAGGGGGGGGGGGGAGTTAGTTGGGTAGTGGTTATTTTGGGAGAGGCCAAGTCTCGAACATCTTGGTATAAGAGTGTAATTTCACTGTTCTTGGTGAAATTCACCATTTTTTAGTAATCAAGGTTATTTTTCTTCATTGTTTTAGACTGTAGCTTTTATGTTTTCACCATTTGGGTTGTTGTTGTGGTTAGGATAATGTTTGTTTACGGGGAAACTTATATCAGCTACAAATTGCACTATCCTTATTATGTGATTCAACATTTCATCCTTTCTTGGTTATTATGGTCGAAAATTAAGTATGATTTAAATAATATTAAGTATACACTAACTCAAAGGTAATGGCATATATGTAATAAGATCTTAATACTACTGTTGATTTCAAATAAACTAAAAGCTAAAAAGTTGTGTTACTTATAAGTTATAAGTATTTATAATTAATTTAATAATATTATTTATATGTCCAGATTTTTTTTTTGAAACGAATTATCAGAACACCAAAATATCAAAAATGTTTCATTTTTTAATACGAAATGGTCACCAAAACATAGTTGACTACTGTGGTCCTTGGAAGCGGGCAAGTCGTAAGTCCTACTTTCGAAAGCAAATGAATGCGCAAGTTCTCTAAAGTAAAACGGGGCCAGAACCTAATAAAGAGTGTGTTTCAAAAGACAAGATAATGCAAAAGGCATACGTTCCTTGAAAAAGGATTAAATCAGAAGTCTTTTAGAACGGATCATGAAAAAAGCAAATGAACCAACAAATCCAACTAAAATCACTGTAAGTCCTGCAACGAATAATACTAGCTAAATTTTCTCTTAAGTCCAAAACAAATTTCATAAGTTTTAGCTAAAATTATTACAAGTTCTTTTTAGTTGCAAGATCTTTTCAAGTGTTTCGAGAAGATTGAGGTTCAACAAAAGATAAGTCTCTATTGATTAAAGCCAAGAGTACAAAATATGCTACAACATATTTCATCACAAAGGTTAAGTTAACCTTTCTCTTCGGGTCAAAAAGTTGGTACCAGTCCCGCTCCGGACAACAGAAAGCAGCAATTACCCTTTCCTCAAGTGCCCTTGTTGAGAAAGGTTTGTTGTTAGCTTTCTTATATGAAAAAGAAAGAGATTTGTCATAAAATGGAAATGTAATGAAAAAGAAAAGAAAGAAATTGAAAAAATACATGCAGAATTAGAGCTCCCGCGACTTACTAAAAATTACCCATTTTCCGGGAATTATCCAGTTGCCATCACCACCTCTCCAGTTTCCACTGATTAATAGTGTCTCCCTTTCCCATCCTTTTTCTCCCTTCGGGATCTCGGTTATCAGATGCCCTCTCTTTTTTGACAGTCGGGGTGTAAGATAATAACTCTCATTTCTACGTTTGACTATATAACAACACCTAAGTTCGTCTACTCCTAACCAAGGTTGTATCTCATATTCATGGCCTCAAAGACAAAAAGTATCCTATACGAGATAAGGTTAAACTGAGAAGGGGCCAAACCAAAGGTGGAAAAGAATTCTTGAAAGAAGGGGGAAAACGAGATTCTAAGGCCTATGGCTATATACATCGGACGAAGGGTAATTTGATAAGAAGCTTTACACGGGACTTCGGTGGTCGTACTCTCCCCTAGAGCACATATAACATTGAGAGGGAAGGCTTCTTAGTAGTGATTCATAAACTGCATGAATTCCTCTGAGCTCCAGTCTAAGGAGACCATAGGCTTGAAAATGGTATCATCTTCCACGGCCCCCATAAATCTTAAAACCATGAGAAACAAAGAGAATGAAAAAGAGGCAGAGAAGAACTTACAGGAACGAAGATGGAAGGTGAGGGAAAAATAAAGTAAGAAGAACCTTAAATAGGCCGATAACGTTAAAGGAAATTGGAAAATGTTTCATAAATTGTGAAACGGGGCAATGTAGGGATGTTTGCAGGTACTTGATGGCTGAGAGACGCGAATGATAGCATGATAAGACAAACCATCATAAGAACTAATTCATGATAAAATGACAGCCAGTAAGAAAAAAGGCATGCTTTATCAGATGGAAGATTTGAAATTCACACCACATATTCTCAATAATGACAAACGAAAATGGGAAGACGTAATGGATAAAAGAAATGATGAGTAAAAATGAAGAATCATTTAGGAAGCCGTGTTGTGAATTTTCGAGGAGCATGTAAGTAAGAATGGGAAATGAAATGACAAATGAAGCATTTATTATAAGACATCAAAATGAGTTTTTGACGTGTATAACGAGAAAATGAGACACAACAATAGAGGTGACAATCATTACACCTTAACGAATGAAATTTCGTTGAGTGTAATGGGGGCCAATGAACAGACTAAATCCTATTCTTCACGTGGTAAGATCGTGACTGAAGATTCAATGCAGGGGAAAGAAGGAATGAGAACCGTAAGATTAACTAGGCGGTTAAGATAGAGATTTAATCTGAGAATATTCTTCTTAGAAGCTTATCAATTCCCCTTTATCAGCTTTGAGATAGGAGAATTTGTTGTAATTTTTATCGTGAACTTTATGTATACATAGGGGTGCGTATCACCTCAAAAAAATTAATCGAAGACAAGCACTTAAGCTCTTGAGTTCTTATTCTTTTACTCTCTCTCTAACTTTATTTCAGTTTACTCTTTATTGATTCTTTACTCACTGGAAAAATCATTTACAATATTCATTTAAAGTTTTTTATATGATCAAATAATGAATAAGAAACAATGAAAAATAATAAAACCGCACATATCATGTGCACCACGTATGTAACTTAACTAGTATATCAAAATGGCCTACATTGAACTCTGTTCATTCTACTCTTAGATTATGCAATGTGAGACTCACGTGGTGTTATCGTTCTCCTTAGGGGGCGATTGGTTGGAGGAATGTGCTTGGTAAACTTATTTTCAACACTTTCTTACGTTTACATGGTAAAGTTATTTTTTTAAGGTTGGAATAAGTAGATAATGATATTCTTATGAAAGTTGAGAAAATAAAAGATATTTTGAAAAATGAATAGATGTGCGCTAGTAAACATGATTGTCTCAAAAACTTGTCATCTAATTTTATCACTTCAGCTTACCCAATAACTTAACTTTTTCAGTATTATTATTTAACCGCATTAACCGACCCTCAGAGTAGTTTTTCGTCAAACAATCGAGATGAAAAGGAAATGGCATTTTCGAGAATCTCCAAAAAGGCAATCCTTTTTTTATACCTACACTACGCCTATATAAACGGATCAAATTTACAAAATCAATTTATATTTTCGGAGAAAGTCCACACAGTGTTCCTCAATTCTGTTAGATATTTTTCGAATCCCAGATATTAGAAATGAACTCTCTTGGGAACCTTTCAATGTCTGTCATCAATCCTTCTTCCATTCCCGATCCTTTTGCTTCCTTGTTTGATTTTTCCGTTAGTTTTTTATGCACTTCTCTGTTACTGAACTTCTTCCTTCCATTTCAGATCTTCTGCCTTACCTCTGAAACGTTTCAAACAGTATCAACGAAGACCTGCCGTTTTATTCAGCACTCTGGTACACTAATTTGCTTAAATTAGATGTTAATGGACGCATGTGTAGTGTATATCTGAATTTATGTATGTTTAAGTTGAATTTGTTTATTGCTCAAGTCTCAAAACAGTTTATGGGTTGATGCAGGGAGTAATGCGTTCTAATGATTTTCCTAGAAGTATTGTCGTGAAGGTAAGTTTAAATAACTAGTAGGTTTTGAGGTTTCATTTTGATTGTTTGGTGGTGGAATGTGAATTCATCATTATTTTCAGTTTATGTAGTCGCCGATCAATTTTTTTTCCCGTTTATGTAGTCTTCCTCTTAGTTATGGTTTCTTATTTGTTTTTCTATTATTATAGACATATTTCATTTTCATGTTCAATTTTATTTAAATGTTTGTTTTTGGGAAATTGGTGTAAGACGAATACTTGTCCTGTAGCTGTAATGGAGTAGAAATCTAGACGTGCTCAAGTATACCCTTAGTTGTTCATAATACCGTGCATAGCCAGATGAAATTGGAGCTAGCTATTGTAAGTTAAGTCTTAGAAATTGAAGTTATAGCATTACAACCCATGTTTATGAACTCTGCAACTGGATGTAGAGAGGCTCAGAGAATATATATTCTTCTAGAATAATCTTGTCTTAAATTTTCACACTGATGAAAATTTAGGAATTTGGTGGCCTATTTATGAAAACTTGCTTGTTCTGTTTTATGGAGTATTACTCTTTTAGCTTTCAGTAGGCATGGCTTGAAAGACATTGTATTGATCATCATCTGTTGTAGGCAATATCTGGTTCTACATCCAGTGCTGAAATGAGTGGGGCTGAAGCAGAGGAGGAGAAGTCTGATACATATAGCAACAACATGACAGAAGCCATGGGTGCTGGTGAGATCAGTAATCTTTCTTTCATATCAAGAATGAGTGTACTTGATAGAATTCTTAAGATAAAAGTGTAATTAATAGAAATTTTGTGTAAATGATACGTGTATCCATCTTTGAAATATTTGAGTAAACATTAATTAGTGCCTCTAATTTGGAAAAGACAATCGATAAACTGAAGTCTAAAATCGACTCACATTCCTTGTACTATTTTGATAACATTGATGCACAGGTGAAATAGCGAATGTATTGGGGTCAACTGCCAATGTTTTTTTCCCAATAGCTATAGCTATCTGCTTGATTTTTCTAGTTGCAGTTAATGATTTCTATCTTATGTTGATAATGCAGTATTGACCTATAGGCATGAGCTTGGGATGAACTACAATTTTATTCGTCCAGATTTAATTGTGGGGTCATGCCTACAGGTGATATTTGTTTAACGCATTATCAAAATTGTCATCCTTTCTAAAGTCATCATCTTATGTTTTCCACTCCATAGACTCCAGAGGATGTTGACAAACTTCGCCAGATAGGAGTGAAAACAATATTTTGCTTGCAACAAAATCCAGATTTGGAGTATCCAAACAATGTTGTTCTGAATGTTCCATCAAATTTAGATATAGAACTACGCATTGACTTATTTGATTAGAGAGGACAGCGCAGACAAATTTGTAAAATTTGAGGTAGAAAAGAATTGTAAATTCCTTTACTTGTGTTTCAAGATACTTTGGGGTTGATATTGGTGCGATAAGAGAGTACACAAAGACATTTGATGACATTGAGCATTTGCGGGCAGAAATAAGGTTAGTTATGAGCTATATCAAAGCTTTGAAACACAAGTAAATATGACTTAAAAGATCAAAATTTGGTTACGTGTATATGTTTTGGCTTAATATGTCTGCATTTTACATGTGGGTCTTAGTATTTATATACTAGATACTCGTACATGGATGTAAATATATATGTGCAATTAGATCTGGGTTCAATATAATTTGATGTATGTTTCATGTCATTTTGTAAAGCCGGCTTACATTTGATGCATCAGGGATTTTGATGCGTATGATTTACGGCTAAGATTACCAGCTGTTGTAAGCAAATTATACAAGGCTGTAAACCGAAATGGAGGTGTCACTTATATACACTGCACTGCTGGAATGGGAAGAGCTCCAGCTGTTGCGGTATGCACATTATCTTGCTTCTATAAATTAATTTTAAACTCTTCTTCTGTTCTCAAATTGGTTAACAACCCATATTTTCATGAAATATCAAGCTCCTACCCCTAATACTTGTCTTTTCATTAACATATTTGGCCCCTCATCAGTTTTAGTACTGTACCTTTTGCGGAATGGCCTGAAGCAATGTTAATACACATAGCACTTTTGTTTTGTTCTCCAATGCTTGTATTTATGTTTGTGTTGTTCCATAAAAGATGTTGAATTTTTACTTTTTTTTTTTGCTTTTTAGAGATGCTAACAAGAGTATTGTACATGACAGTATTAATTTGAATAGCTATGAAAGATGCGGGTCCTTGAAAACAATTGACTCATATTGTTATATATACAGTGTATATTAGTTTTACTATTAACAGCAGTCTATTTTATCAATTACAGTTGGCGTATATGTTCTGGGTTCAGGGCTACAAACTTATTAAGGCACACGATCTACTGCTGGTAACTTTCTGTTGTATTCATTTCGCACAACATTGTATATTAACTGTAGCATGTGGTAATAGCACAGTTGTCCTCTTGTGTGTTTAAATCTCACATTTTTATAAGAATCTTTATTGATTCATAACATCAGACATATCCCGTCAATTGCGATTATTTTGTTCCTATCTCTCTTTTCTGGGCCTGACAAATGCTTTTTTTTTCATTCAATATTACTATATGTTTGAAGTATCCATAATTTCTGAACTTGCATGTCTAGTAGCATTGTCAAGTGTCAACACTGTATATTGTACTGGGTTTATCTTTTTCATTAAGTTAATTGATGAAGAATATCAAATGAGTAAATTGGTAGATATTGTGGCATGTCAGTGAGGTTATGTGCTAGGCCGCGTGCATATCATCTACAAATTGGTGAGTTTTCGGTCCAGCTATTGTGGTTTTGATCTTTAGCAGTCTGCCCACAGATTCTAGCTGCATATGAAGCATCTCAGCTTGATATAACCAAATATTTTTCTGGATCAAGAAGTAGAAAGGGGACATTTATAGATTACCGGAAGACATTGTTTGGTATTGTCCTGTGTGACAATAATTATTTTCAATTATGATTCTCCTCAACGAATCTGTTTTCTTTGATAATTCTCTTTTTTTTTGTGGGGGTAGGGTTAGAAGGTACTGCTAACATTAACCTATACTTTTCGATGTCTCTGATTTGGCGAAAGTGTATATTTTCTTGCAGAGCAAACGTTCATGCTTCCCGAAACTGGATGCCATAAAGAGTGCAACAGCTGATATTGTAAGTCAAATCCTATTTAACACTGTATAATTGCCTGCCATTTTTTATATCAGTGCTCAGCCCGCCTCCATTCGTGCATATGAAAAAAATTAAACTCTCTCTCTCTCTCTCTCTCTCTCTCACACACACACACACACACATCATTCTCTTACATTGGCTGGTTTATGGTCATTTGCCTTCAGTTATTCTAGATAGATGTCTTACTTGACCATTTTATTGTGACCCCAATGCGTATTTATTTAGTATTTGTAGAGTCAAATGCCATGCCTCATTTTCCGGCACTATTCAGCATCCACCAATGACACATTACCTATCTACAATATCAGTTATTCCTCTTGATGGGGGAATATCATTTACTAGTAACATCTATTCTCTTGTAATAGTATGGAATTCTTTTGGATATCTTCTTAGAATATTATGTACAGATGATCTGGTATAACAACCATTTGCATAATCCTCTCAGAACCCATTTCATATGTATATTCCCCAAACTATATTGTATCAAATTTTATACACTGATTGTCTTAGGTTGTGGCATTGATAGGATGGCGCTCTCATTCCAATTTTCTTGTTACTTCCTTTTTCTTCCCCATGTTTATGGTGGGCTTTCAACATAGAATGTGTTCAATTAGTTTTGTTGGAAGATATTAGTACCCAACAAAATGTTTTGCAAAATTTCAAGAGGTAAGCGCTTGAAATAATGAATTAATAGGTCGAATCCAAGTGATGTTAAGTACTGTTAGGACTTAGGACCTTACTCGAATATAGTGACTGGTATGCAAGGTTTTTGCGCCACTCATTCAATGTTACCTTCAAATCTGTTCTTTGTCGTTAAAAAAGTGTAATTGAAGTTTGCAGAAAGGAAAGGACATGATAATTTTTACCATTATCGGCTCCCTTTCAAGCATCTAAATCATCACGCATTATTGACTCCTGCTCGAATGAATCCCTAGACAAATCAGCGCCACATCAGAAATTCAGAATTTGCTCTTCTGTACCAAGATTTCCTTCAAATTGACTGAGCCACAAGTACATTCAAGTTCTTGATTGATTTTGCAGCCTAAGTTGCTGAGAAACCTAAACTACATAAAACTAACCTAATCAGGAAAATAAATTAACTTTGTCTGAGCTGCAATTTTGGGAGTTCGTGCACTTGAATACCCTTGTTCATGTTGATGACATCTTTACCTTTTTGCAGTTGAAAACGATATTTTAAATGGAGTTACTACAAGTCTACAAATCATTCATCACTATCTTTCTTTTAAAGCTTACAGGCCTTAAAAGGAAGCTTGTTACTTTAACGTGGGAAAATGACAATTGCTCTACTGTAGAAATTTCAGGGCTTGATATTGGATGGGGCCAGGTAATGATTTCTTAATAACATAGCTTCTAGATGTATGAGGAATCCTCTTTTCCACTCTAACTCTCACACTCTAGTCATTGCTTTTCTTTCTATTACTTTGAATGTAGCTGCTTCAGCTTCAGGCACTCAAATATTCAAAAATATATTTCTCATGAAGGGAATGACAAATTTTGAGGAAGTTGACACTCTGTTCTATGCCTGGGTCTCTATATTTGGACATAAAATGAATATCCTGTCATATCCTCTAGGATCTAGTTTATCATAATGTTTCAGATTAATCAAAACTGCACAACATATATATGCTTAGAAGCGGTCATAATCAGATACTTTAGTGTTTGTTGACAGTAAGATTGCCTGATTGAGTTCTTTTATTGTCTGTTAGAAATTTTGAACAAGTTCGCGAACACAGGTGTGAAGGTAGATTTAGAGGATTTAGATGAAAGTGGTAATTCGGCTATCTTAGCCTCATCCAAGCATAGTTACTTATGCACATTAGATTTATATCCACCGATAGGTCTTTGTTTGTCTTGATGAATACGGAAATAAAACTTTTACCATAAGAAATGAAGTCGAATATGAGCAACTTTTTATTTTCTGATGAAGTCCTCATTTGTCTCGATCATTGTTTGTCTTGATGAATACGGAAATACAACTTTTACCATAAGAAATGAAGTCGAATATGAGCAACATTTTATTTTCTGATGAACTCCTCATTTGTCTCGATCATTGTTTGTCTTGATGAATACGGAAATAAAACTTTTACCATAAGAAATGAAGTCGAATATGAGCAACTTTTTATTTTCTGATGAAGTCCTCATTTGTCTCGATCATTGTTTGTCTTGATGAGTACGGAAATACAACTTTTACCATAAGAAATGAAGTCGAATATGAGCAACATTTTATTTTCTGATGGAACTCCTCATTTGTCTCGATCATTGTTTGTCTTGATGAATACGGAAATATAACTTTTACCATAAGAAATGAAGTCGAATATGAGCAACTTTTTATTTTCTGGTGAAGTCCTCATTTGTCTCGATCTAGTGAAAAAGTAATTGAGCTCCTTATCCCCAAACTGAGTTCTAATGTGAATGTGGTGAAAACCTCTGATCAGATAATTGACAACTCATTTCGTTGAAATGGCTTCGCCATAATAGATGTTTTTTTCATTTCTAAAGAGCAAATAATAGAGTCCTAGTTTAAGGTAATGTTTTTAACTAATGCGTTTAACTATTTCTTGATACTTTTCAGAGGATACCATTAGCATTTGACAAGGACCAGAATTTATGGATTCTCAAGAGGGAACTACCTGTAAGCATATCTTCCCCGTCTTAATTTGTATATATTTACACCAAAAGTGATTCCCATAAAGATGATATTTTTATGATCGATTCTTCAAGGCGTACGTGATTATATATATATCCAATACTAATTTCCAAATAATTATATACAATTTTCTCCCTCATATGTAATAGCAGGCCTTTATCTCATAAAGTTGCTAAATATTAAGAGAGATGACTATCAACATGTCTACTCTTGATTAATATAACAGGAAGGAAAATACGAATACAAGTACATAATTGATGGTGAATGGACATGCAACAAATTTGAGCTTATTACCACTCCAAATAAGGATGGCCATGTCAACAATTTTGTTCAAGTAAGATTCAACTACCCTTTTTTTTGCTAAACTATCCTTTTGTTCCCTGAGCCCTGACTTGTTTTGCATTTTGGTCCCTGAACCTTTTTCTAGATGATTAGTCCTTGAACTCTTGATCTGATGTCAATCAAGTGTTGATTGTCTCTTTCATAACAGAAACTAGAATTTTCTCGGATGGTGTTTTTGACTTTTTGTGTTTTTGCAGGTTATTGATGATGAGCCAAGCAGTGAAAATGCAACCCTGAGGAAGAGGGTGACTGCTGATGATCCAGAGCTCACGACTGAGGAAAGATGGAAAATAAGACAATACCTTGAAGCTTATCCAGATGATGAGTGAATCAAAGGTCATTCCTATTCAAGCATGTAAAGTAAATATATATGTTATACCTGATTATAGAGAAGGATCATAAATAAACTCCTTGACATTGTAAGATAGTTAATAAGTAGTCTTTCTGTTATTCTTGAATCTGTGTTTTGCGAGCTTAGATACAACTAAATTCTTATTCCTGAATTATATCATGGTTTTTTAACCAGACCACACCGCAAAGAATGTGCAGATAATGTAATCATCCAAGTGGCTTCGTACAAGAAGATTCCAAAATCTATTTCTTACCCTAAAAATAGTACTGTGAAAATTACTAAAGCAGTAAGAATGAAATTGAAGAACCAGCTAATATTAACATCAAATTTACTATGACGATAGATGTGCGGAATTAAAAGATACATTCTCGTAATTGCTAGACAAAATACATTGGCTGGTGAAAGAGTTTTGAAGAAAAAGATTGTAAAGTAATCCATTAAAAACCTGTAATTCGTCCATATCGCTAAAGCCTTTACTACTCGGAAGCAACTTTTGTGTCGCTATATTCAGTATCTATCAATGAAACTTTGTGTAGATGGTTAGAAAGAATCAAGTGAATCGATCGTCGACAAGTCTGGAGTCAAGCATCCGTCGGGGTAAAGACTATATAATACTATAGTCCTTAATGGCTTCTGTTTGTTCTAGAAAGTTAAAAGAGTTATATTGGTCAAAATAAAATTTAGATATTACATGAGATATTTATACACATGTATAAGAAAGTTAAAAATACTAAAATACATTTAAATACTAGAAAAGTAACAAAGATGAACAATATTATCCAACACTCCCCCTTAAGCTGGCGCATAGATATCATTCATACCTAGCTTGCGAAGAGTAGGACCGACAGACTTTGTAAGAGCATCAGAAGTTTGCTCAGATGAAGGAACAAACTTTGTAGAGATAGGTCCAGACCGAACTTTCACCCGAATGAAGTGAATATCAACCTCGATATGCTTGGTTCTTTCATGAATAACAGAATCTGAAGCTAAAATTAAGGCCGACTTATTGTCACGGTACAATGTGGAAGGTAAACAAGGCAAGAAACCGAGTTCCCCTAGAATAGAATGAAGCCAAAGAACCTCACACGCCCTTTGAGCCATTGCCCTGTATTCTGCCTCAACAGATGACCGAGAAACCACAGACTGCTTCTTGTTTTTTTAGGAGAGAAGATGATTACCATAAAAAGTATAAATACCAGATGTAAATCTCATATCTGTCTTTGATTCAGCATAGTCAGCATCAATAAAGTAAGACACATTGTGTTTTTGCAGGAATAGAAAAGACCAAGGCCCGGACAAGACTTCAAGTATCTCAAAATGTGGTAAACTGCATCTAAATGTGAAGTACGGGGAGCATGCATAAACTGGATCACAAGGCTAACAGAAAAAGCCAGATCGGGACGTGTGTTAATCAGATAAATAAGTCTTCCAACCAATCTCTGATACATACTCGGATTTGCTAATAGTTCACCTGATTCAGCTGAAAGTTTGACATTCGGATCCATAGGTGTAGATGCAGGTCAACATCCCAGTATCACCAAGCAGGTCAAGAACATACTTCCGCTGCGAGAGAGAGATACCTATCTCGGAACGAGCAACCTTAATACCCAAAAAATACTTTAGCCCCCCTAAATCTTTGATATCAAAAGCTGAACTAAGATCTTTTTTTATCTTAGTAATGCCGATACTGTCATCACCAGTCAAGATAATATCATCCACATACACAGAGAGGATGACGCATTGCCCTAATGAATTCCGTCTGATAAAACATGTATGATCAGAGTGACATCTAAGAAATCCCAACTCAAGCACCACTGCACTAAACCAAGCAAACCAAGCCCGCAGAGACTGTTTCAATCCATACAAGGATTTTCGCAGACGACATACTTTCCCTGAATACTCCCCCTCAGCCCGAAAACTCAGAGGCAGATCCATATAAATAATCCCATCCAAATCACCATTCAAGAAGGCGTTCTTGACATCCATATGATGCAAGGGCCATGAGTGAGAAGCAGCCAAAGAGATAATAAGACGAACAATAGTGAGTTTTGCAACAGAAGTAAATGTTGCATTCAAATCATTGCCGGGAATCTGAGCAAAACCTTTAGCGACTAGACGTGCCTTGTATCGATTAACAGTTCCATCCGCATTATATTTAAGATTGAATACCCAACGACATCCAATCATTTTCTCCCCCTGAGGCAAAGCAACCAAGTCCCAAGTATGATTATCTTGCAAGGCTTTTATCTCATCTTCCATGGCGGCAACCCACCGTGGGTCTCGTGTTGCTGCCCCAACAGATCGCGGAATTGCAGTAGAATCAATGTGACTGACAAATCTGTGAAAGGAACTGGACAGAGCACTATACGAAATATGATTCTCAATAGGGTGGTCAGTAGAACATGATAAAATCAGGCGATTAGGGGGGATACGGTCCCGCAAAGGATATCGTCGAGGGGGGGATCAATACCTTTGTTCGTAAAGGAGTTTAGCACAGGGAGATGAGAGCGACGACTATACACCTTGGTAGGAGGACCTGCGATGGGAGGCAAAGAAGTAGGAGAAACAACGAGAGCATCTATATTAGGGGGGGGGGGGTCAAGAATAGGGATAGGACGAGGAAGATCCTCAACAGATGGGACCCCAATCCTCATAACATCAATACCCTTTGGACTGAGATGAGTATCCCATAAATGTGCAACGGATAGACCTATCGTCCAACTTTGTTCGAGTAGGACTCTTGTTTTGAACAAAGCAAACACAACCAAAGACACGAGGAATAATAGGGAAAAATGGTTTTTTGGGATAAAGAAGACCTAAAGGAGTTTGCCCGCCCAAGATTCGACTGGGAACTCTATTAATCAAATATGTTGCGGTGAGAACATACATGTCCCAAAAAATTTGAGGAACCGACATTCCCTTCAAAAGGCAACGGGAAATGCTCATAAGGTGGCGATTCTTACGCTCAGTTACGCCATTTTGTTCAGGAGTATATGAACATGTAAGCTGCTGAAGAATCCTAAGACTAGAAAGATGAGAGACAAGATCACCTGAAATATGCTCCCCCCGTTATCAGAACGGATCGATCGAACAACAGTTTGATGCTGGGTTTTGATCATAGTAATAAATTGTTTAAGCACATGTGAGGCATCAGATTTTTTCCTAAACAAATAAACCCATGTACATCTAGAAAAGTCATAAATAAATGTGACATAATATCGGTGTCCAGACATAGCAGTAACATGAGATGGACCCCAAACATCAGAGTGAATTAAATCAAACGTAGCAACAGATCTATTCATGCGAGAAATATAAGGCTTACTTTGCATCGTCATCTTTAGGGCGAGGAACACGTCTTTGAAGTCAAAGACTCTTTCCCCGTCCACCAAGAAATAACTTCAACGATCGAGACCAAGTAGTAAAATTTTATCCATTTAAAATAACACTAGTAACTCTTCCACCGCACATAGGATAAGCCAGATCTGGCTTAGCAATAGCCGTAACAACGACATTTGAAGATTCAGACATCACGAATCCAAGAAAGCAATACAAATTACCAAGAAAATCTAATGGGGAGATGAAGAAAGATTGAACACGATCGTCTATATTATGAAAAAGTCACCAAACGAGTGACCAAAATGTGGTCTAAGCCACAGCAATCCAAAAAATACAGAAAATCCTAGGTCTGGTCAGCACACAGCCTAGGAAAACCCAACCACTTTGAAAAAACAAAGCTAGAAACGGTAAAAGAAGAGCTCTGGTGGATGGAGGCGGCCGGAGGTGGCGGCGCCGGGGGCCGGCGACTGGGCGGCGNCGGTGCCAGTGGCGGTGGTCGGCGCTGTCTAATGGCTGTGGCAGTGATGGGTGGCAGATTAGGGTTAGGGTTAGGTTCTGATACCAACTAGAAAGTTAAAAGAGTTATATTGATCAAAATAAAATTTAGATAATACATGGAGTATTTATACACATGGATAAGAAAGTTAAAAATACTAAAATATCCTTAAATATAAAAAAAGTAACAAAGATAAACAATACTATCCAACATCTGTAACCATGCTTCATTCTTTCCATCATCTTCTCTTTCATCCTTCTCTTCTTATCCATCTTAAGCCTATATCTTTCTTCCCTTTCTCTTTCATAAATTCCTTGCCAATACACTTCCCCTGTTAATGGCCATAACCACATCTTACTTGGATAGTCACCATCATCAGCTGCCTCTGCTAAATCTTGATCCATACTATTCAACAATGTAAAGCCAAAATATTTTGCCCACATGAATCCTCGACGTTGTTCAATTGGATGTTGCTCTTCGAGTGAACCGGAATGAGGATCTATGTACACCATTCTCCGGCCACTGTGGTAAGCCCAGACATTGACCAGGATTTCTACGACTCGACAGTAACAGTGTCTTTTCTGTTAAGCAAGAAATATTTTGGGAAATGATGTATTCCTGTTAGGCCAAAACCCGAAAGGTAGACTAAAACGCTAATGAACACGAAAAAAATTTACCTCAAACTCTGAGGATCCTAACAAACATGCATTGCTTTCACTAGAATTGCGTTGCAACATATCAAGAGAATCAACAAACATCCTGCAACTCAATAGTCGAGTTTTCAATTTAAAATTCAATTAGAGTGCGGCTACCGCCTTGAAACTTTAATTAAACATATGGTGAACATATGAAGTAAGATTCTTGCTGATAGGTTAAGAACATCAAAACATTTTTGCCGATAAATTACCGGGCGAACATTATGAATTCCAGAAAGGAAGTGGTTGGCATCACCCAACTGTGCATGGAAGACCAGCGATCACCATCATCTGGGACGGGGGGGAAGAGCTTCTATATATGATGACAATCCATACATCTCGCGGAATGCATCTTAGAAAACAGTTCTGGATTCATTAAAGATATAAGAAAAGCTAGGAAGCCCATAACAGAAATAATTTGAGGGATTATGTACCAAATAGAAAGCTCAGAGTTCTCAAGATCCAATAAGGAGGGATATCAAAGATAGTAGCCATCACTTCAATCACAGAATTCAGCACGCTTCTAAAACCCTCCAAAATCTTAAGTATGAACCAATTTCATTCTTTTCTATTCTACAATGTGCCACCAAAGTAAATGAAGCGTTTAAAATAATGCCTATATATTGAAGCACCTACTTAGCCTGAGGGCTTCCTCCATGACTGTTCTAACAGCTAATTTAGTGATAGGGAAATCTTGAAGTTCTTTTCAACTCTCTGACTCTGTAACTCGGATGGCGTATGAACTTCTAATATATGAGTTCATTCCATCTTGGACCAAAGCTAGTTGGCTAGATAGTATAACTTCCCGTAGATTAGAGGTCAAATTTACGTGACACATTTTATGGTTTTCCAGCTTTTCAACAGTTCTGTCGTTTTTATATACGTATATTTTGTCCAATAAGATAGGTACATATTTCTAGGTGACTTGTTTCCTTTTCCAAGTGCCAAAAAGAATGACTGGCAGTTAATAGGATATACGAGTAATGTGGTGAGAATCTGTTCAAATTATGCTTGAATACCTGCAGTGTCCCCCGTTTAAGATGTCACACGTGGACCAAAAGGTGAGCACATCACTACTGTCTGTGAAAGTGTTATCCACGTCCAAGTGTATCCAAAAGTATACAACTTACCCTGTAGTGTTCTGTGTTTTCTCTTCTATAACCCTTTCAGCTTGTGTGGATAGTGCTACCTGGGTTTAAGAGATGAAGCTGAGTAGGAACCATAATTTAGAAATAAAAGAACCAGTCATTAGATCTCACCTAAATTACTTACAGTTCTACGAAAAAAAGGATCGCGTTTCTTTGGCTCACACAGCAGCCAAGAAAAATACTGGCAAAGGGGTCTATATGATACAGCTGAAGTTTAAGAAACTCCCAAATACTCCTATTAACATAAGAAATACCTTTCTTCCAGCAGCGTGCCATGATCGAAACCCAATCCAAGTCTCTTGTGAATGTTGTCAATGTTGTTTGCAATAGCAAACATTCCTCCAATCTCACAAAGAATATCTTGATAATAAATGTCATTCAAGAGGGAAAGCCTCTGAACAGCGTTGACGTCATCTGATTTTGACCTCAGAGTCCTTTTCGACTGCAAGATGCAATGTAGGAATTAATACCGTATAAAAAAATGAGAAAAAGTGCTTTACAGGGAATAACAAAATTTCTCTTAGCAGCTTGGAGATATACACATAATTTCTAAGAACTAGAGCTTTTAAATTAATGAGATTTTTAGACTGACATATGCTGAAATCATGGGGAAGAAGTAATCAAATTCATATCCAAAAAGGAAAAGGCTTCATCTCTAAACGTAGATCTCTAACTGGGTATACACAATAATTACCGAGGACAAACGTTAAACTACTTGTACATAATTTTCCAATAGAACTCAAAATGCAGAGATTGTTGTAAGAAAATCAATCTAATTAAAATTTATGGAGCACTATCAAAAGATTCAACACTGATTGAGGAAACTCACAAGACTTAATCCACGGTACAAAGAGCCATGATGCAAGCATGGCCAGGCAGCAGGTCCGATATATATCTCATAGACGCATACTGCTGTCCTGTCCTCTCAAGCTCTCCTTCATCCCTTTCATTATCTTTAAACTTAACCTCTTCAGATTTCCTGGCACTATGTTGTATATTATCCCATACTTCTAAGCCTCTGTCAACTCTTCCTTCAAGCTACAGACAGTAAATTATTTCTCCATTTAATTGTTGATTTGTAAAAGTGTAAAAAGAGGGGAAAGAAAAGTGGTGGACAACCCAATCAATCCACTGGCATGAAAGCACCATAGCATACCTCTTCCATTTCCACCATCTCATATTCTTCAGCGCTTTCTATCATCCGTAAAATTTCCCAGTCTTGTTGAGTTGGGATGTCTTGCATCATAGTCTCGTTTCCATTCCCAGAATCATTTATTGCATGACTAATGAACTCTTCTTCAAGAGTAATAATAACACTTGCTTTTCTTGTTGAGGTGTCCGTCACATAGTCGTTTGGATGATTAAGAGATCTACTTTCTACATCCATCCTGAACAAATTCCATTCCCATTCCACTGGTTGAAGATGAGAGAAAGGATCAGAAAGGATAACATCTGAACGGAACTCAAGCACATTCTCCAATAGCTTTGCATAACCAGTTATGTACTCTGATGCAAGCATGTTTTCAGCACGTAATCTTCCAAGTGTAGCAATTCTTTGGACAAGCTTAGAGAGTTTCCCATTTAAGATCAAAAGTGAAAAAGCACTCATCAAAGCATCTGAACTATGTCGTGGATATAAAATCCCATGAACTCCATTAACAATCTGCATATTAATCCAGAGACCATCAGCCTCAGTATTGAAAAAGATAGAACCAAAATAAGGCAACAAAAAACGAAGAAAAGAAAGGAGGTTACCGCGCTGAAGTAACCAGACAGAATGATGGGAAAATCACATTTCTTTATGATGGGAAAATCAGGTGCCACGATAGGGATTCCATAGGCTAGGATGAGTAAGGAAGGAAATTCTTGCGCATCTTGCCGGGATGCATAAAGAACAATGTCAGCCATTAATAAGATACTGTTCACATCGCTATTGAATCCATAACGCCACAAAGAACCACGAAGGAGCCGTAAATCTGAAGCAAATCCCTACATAAAGGTCTTGAAGTATTAATCAATTTATTTCCCTTTTCCTCTTTATCTTATTTTTAATAATTGTTATTCCACAAAATAGAAGCGATATTGCTTAATTACTGGGAATATGTAAAGAAATCTGAAGATGACATGAAAATGGAAAGACATTTATAAAAAACGGAAGTCCAGTTAAATAGCTCACTGTTCAAGGACGTGTCTTCAACAATTTAATTAATACTTCATTGTTCGAGGCAGTTTAAATAAACTCCAATCATCACGAAATCTAAAATGAAGGCAGAACAGTGACGTTGGACTGTCAATGCAATTTCTTGATTTCTACATACTCATTCTAATAAATAATTAATTTAAGAAGAGTAACTGTTTCGTCAAATTACTACAACAACTGAAACAATAAAACTTCAAATTCTTCTAAAATTTTGCCGCCGAGACAGAATATGGGGATGTAATTTCCATCAAATTGCTTAGACAAATATTTGTAGCACTGAATCACATTGAGATCAGAAACCAATATTTTCTAGTTTATTATTATTAAAATGATGAGCTCACCAAGCTCCTGATCCAATTCAACCGAATTCAACTAATATTTTGAGGATATTGACACATCTTATCCTAGAATCTTCCAAGTATCACTTAATAATAATGAAAACATCTATAGTTATTACCTGCAAAACCACTTAAATTACCTGCAAAACATCATCATATCCATCGGTGGTAGTGCCACATAAGAAAACAAATTTTGATGATTCTCCTGCGTCTTTTTTCCTTGCATATTTTATCAGTAAAGGTGCTATGCTATGCATCGCCACAGAAGAGATCCATGATGACTTGTCACTAAAGAAAGAACTCCGAACAACGAGAACTTGCAAATCACGTCTACTGAATGCGTTCCTGAATCTTGACTGGTACTTGGTATTAGTCTTACGGAAGTGTAGTGCTGCCAATACATCTAGCGGTGATCCTGGAATCACATAGAAGTTTCCAGAATCGAGCTTACTGTATGACATCTGATACAGGAAGTAGCAACAAAAAAAAACATGAGAATGGAAGAAACAAGTCTACTACAATGGCTCTTGAGGAAACATGAAAAAGCAGACCGACCAAAAAAAGAAAGAAAGGAATAACAGATAAGATAACAGGGTATACCGGTAGAGTAAAATTGGGAAACACAACAACGTTGGCTCTGCTAAAAGAACTTTTCCAATGGGAAATAATTTCCTTCCAACCCATCACCTCATATATTGGAAGACGATTAGCGAGCAAATAGTCTTGAATTATGCAAATCATGGGTATTGAAAGAAAAGGCTCTTGCATGAGGCTGCACATATATGATCTCTTCATATTTAGTATATACTAATATCAAAAAAGCAAACCTGGCCATGGCCTCTTTGGCTTCCACGGAATCAACAATAACACGATCAAAACTGCAGAGAATAAAACTACTACAGTTTGTACAGATTATGCTGTTTAACTATAACATCAGTACATTCTAGTGATTGAGAAGACGTAAAACTGTTCTTAACTGGGGAAGAAATCAAAAGTACAAAAACAACGGATGCTCGCCAGAATAGGAACATACAAACCACATACAGTGACCAATCAATATTGCCATAGATTTCTGGACTTAAGAAAAAAAAGCCGGCCACCTAGCTGCTCCCACATTGGACTTGCTTTTCCTTTCTCTAGTGCAAAGAACTATCAATGGGCATTTATTAATAAGCTTTTGTTTACAGTGGCTACATACATACAGAGTATTAAATATCCACTCATCGAGCTAAAACACATATATTTCACCGACAAACTTGTCGATGCGACATTTTAACGGCAGAGAATAGGTTATTCTATATAAATATCTATTTTCCACTATATAAAGAAATGGCAAGTAACTCACTAACACATATCCAAGTTTCTACAATTTCTTCACGACAGTAATCAACATTAACGACTGGGAATCTGTCTCCATTTTCCCAGAATCTGGTATGGCCATTTGTCCGTCATAAACAGAAATAGTACGAAAGCATGCATGTAAATCGAAGTGCTTAAAAATTTTAGCTGACACATTATCAGACCATGCAACTTTCTGATCCACTTGAAAATAATGACTTGACTATAACTAACCGACTAATACAGCTATGACTTTGCTGTTATGAGATGTCCTTCAGCTGACATAATCTACTTCTGAACTCAAAGTGAGCATGATTCGCAACTTGAGACGAAATAAGCAAGTTTTCCACTACAAAAGCACGATAACTACATTCATATTATTCGATCTAGAAAGAAATCCAGTCTAATTACTCCATTCCACTAGACTAACCAAAACTAGCTCTAAATTCTAACATAAACTGAGAATTCACTAATTTTTTGTCATACCCTGATTTCAGTGAGAAAATAAACCATAGTTAAAACTCAAACACTCACAAGAGCAAGCCTCGGAGCCCGAAAACTCAACCTCCAATCTCGCCTTTTCGAGTTTATTACCTTATGCAAACTTCCGTGAAACCTTTCCCGGCGAGAACTTGATATTACTTCCAAACTTCCACGCATTCATGCGACTCTGTCCCTTCCCTCTCCGGGGCACAGTCACCGACGTGGTTGAGCTCTGCCACACCATGAATCCTGTGGTGTAGAAGCACATTAATATAATCAAGAAAAAGAGAAACGTTTCTATTCTGCTCGGGGAGAGCCAAAACAAGCCATTTCGATTAAACCGGGAATGGTGAGTTCGGGTGCGAGGAATATGACGATCGGCCGGGGCCTCCTCAGCTTGTTCTATGTGCTGGTTATGACTTCTTCTGAACCGATCACGGATGGAGGGGAATCCATGATCTCCAGTACCGCTACTACACTCGAACTCTACTGGTGAATTTCCCGCCATGCAGAAGATTCTGTGTATCGTTTTCTTGGTTTCTTTCTCAGGAATCAAACTGAAGAAAAAAGATAAAAGGAAAAGATTTAGAGAGAGAGAGAGAGGTGAAGTGACTGTATGCGGAAGAGAAGTAACTATCGTTCTGTTTTTCTGTTTATTATTCTTTGGTTCAATCATTTTCTTGGTCAGAACCAAACTGATTCACGATATTATTGAATCGAACAGTTCATATTAAAAGGTGGGGTATGGGATATTATTATCGAACATTCGGTTCTTTCATTCAATATTATTAATAAAAAAATATTTTTAAATGATATTATTAAAAAAATATAGAATTACATTTTCACCCTCAATATTGATTTATTTCAATATTTTTAACACTTTAATTGTTTATTTATTTAGCCAATTTAGTATAAGAGTCAGCACGGCTATTATAAATCAGATCCTAACACGAACTATTTAATCGATACTTAAATAGGTAATTACAATAACCACAGAAAATCAAATAAAGACATATGGACGTGCAAGAACGGAAAATTGTAAAAAAAAAACACACAACTAAGTAGAGTGCACGGCAAAACCTAGACTCGTTTTACAATCCTTCGCGCGTCAAAATTTGACTATGATCTGACTGATATTGTAAAAACAGATTTCTCAACAAGACAAATGCAATGCATTTTCTTTTGGTCACAGTTACTAACTCTAAGCGAACTCATGCCTTATTAATTATTACTCATATTGAAAGTGTTACGATTTAATTAATTGTGTCCGTTATTATTTTTTTATTATT
Organism: Datisca glomerata; assembly: GCA_003255025.1. Lineage (NCBI taxonomy): Eukaryota > Viridiplantae > Streptophyta > Magnoliopsida > Cucurbitales > Datiscaceae > Datisca > Datisca glomerata. The sequence continues at coordinate 353,680 of QANY01012253.1, forward strand.
AAAATGGCTATTTTTGCTGTTGAAAAACTTGAGAGACATTTTTGCATTTAAACTTAAAATAAGGTCATTCACTATGATTTCTCAAAATTAAATTAGGGGCAGCTGCAGTGGCCCTAAAATAAAAATTAACTGCAAAAATGACCCTATAAGATAAATGAACAGGTAAAAAATACCTCGCTGCCACGAGGAAAAAAAGGACTCACCCAAGATTCATGAGAAGCGTCGAGAAAGCGAAAACGGATGACTGACTAAAGTCGCGAGACATCTCGAGAACGGAAGATCCTTGCCTCCAGAATGGGAATCAACATCTCGAGAATGGAATATCCTCGCCTCCAGAACAAGAACCGACATCTCTAGAACCATAGATCATCACCTCTAGAACGGGAACCGACATCTCGAGAACGGGGATTACCTCCTAGACAAGACAGAACTTCAGAACGGAAAGGGGGTTCAGACTGACAGTCAAGTGACCATGATTGATTGGGTAAGACTGCATCACTTGGACAAGACAAATTGGTAAGTCACTAAGCGGTTCTGACTAATTGGCTCAGAACCACAGGGAGCTGCCATATGATAATGATTGATGGGTGACTGAGTATGACAGATGTAAGATAAAGAAGAAAGGAGATCCCACAAATGGGGGTGATCCTAGGCCTGACCTGATATGACATTTTCATTATTATTTGGTTATTTTAGTCTCACCCAAGCAATGGGGGAGACTTTTGAACTTTGGGGGAGTTTTGGACGATCAATCATTTCTTTATGTATCATTACCACTAATAAAGTATGGATGGAGATCAATACATTTTCCCCTTAATCTTGAGGACGGAAAAAATCCTTTACAATAAATATTTAAAACAAAACCCTAAATGCGTCATCTTTTCCCCCCGATTCTCCTCTACTTCTCAAACCACCTCACTGATTTGCAGATCTCACCGTGCGCCATCCAACGCTCAAACGCCCATCAGGCCATTGCCACCGTGCCACAACCACTTATAGTTTGTTTGTTTACCATGCATGAACGATTTGTTCTACCATGTGTAGAAATTTTGTTTACCATGTGAAATCAGCTGCTTATTGAGTAAACATTTTGTTTATGCTACATAAACTTATGTTTACTGAGTAACAAATGTTTACTTGATAAAAACATGTTTATTCAATAAACAATCTCCTTACTCTATGTAAAGTGAATAAGAAGATGATGAAGAGAGAGAGAGAGAGAGAGAGAGAGGAATGTGAAAATGAATGATATATATATATATATAAAGAAACGATGAGAGAGATAATATGGAATTATATGTAAACGAGAGGGAGAAAAAAGAGAGAGAGATCAATGTGAATTTTTTTCTTTTTAAATGACTACTGCATATGGTTAAAAACTTGAAGATTATTCTCGCTTATGAAACTTAAAATAGGGTTATTTAACGTGATTTTCATTTCTTTTTGTCATGATTATCTCATTTATGTGAATAAGGAAAATCATTTTAGAATGAGTTATTCTACACTGATTGAGTTGAACAACTTTTAATTACTGAGTGCTTGGTGCAAATTATTCATTTGAATAATGTTTCAGCATCTAATTCTAGATTCTAATTTTTGGCAGTTTGTATACACAATCAAATAAATTCTCAATATCTAATTCCTGACTAATTCTATCTATATTCGTACCTATGGAGTGTCTTCATTCAATTATGAAGTTTAATAAATACGCCATAACATCAAATAATTCTATCAAATTGAGTGTAATTCTATGTGTGATCACATCTAATGTCAGTGACTCAGTTATTTAAATTGCTGATGATACTCTTTTTTAGTTTAACTTCTTGAATCTATTTGTAACTTAAAAAATACTCTTGTTAGATTCAAAATCTTTATCGGTATAAATCGTATCTTATCAACCCAAAAAATTCATGTTAAACACACCAAAAATCAAATAACTGTAAAAGTGGAAGCGTATCTGAATCCATAACAGTAGATCACAATTTAAAGCCGAGCAGTTGGCCTTCCAGATCTACACGATTCTCTATCATAGAGTATCTTTCGATCAAGCCTCTTTGTTCTCTTTAAAGATGAGATATTAGTGAGAATAGAATGATTTCCCCTTAACCGTGTGACCTAGGGATCATAATCACTTATGTACAGATAACATATTTGTTATCTTTTAGTATTTTTATTTTAGCCAATGATAAAAATAGAAATTACTCTAAAGTCTCTACACATCAGAATATCTACATTGTATTAGATACATTAAAACTCGAAATACCAAAACCTTAGTTGATCACTTGTAATTGAGTTTAACTTTATCTGACAGTCTATAACATATAATTGTTTACATATAAATCCAACATTATTTTTTGGTAAATATAAGTTCAACGTTGGATTAATGATTCAACAATCTCCCACTTGAACTATATGTGAAACCTTATAATTATGTCTTACAAAAAAATGGAACGCGTTCAACTTTATTTTCATTACTGTAATGTATCTATAACCAATCTGGTCCATCAATCATACCGACATAGAATCAAAGCGGCCTTCGTTATATCAATTGTAACTCAACTCATCAATGATCACGTATATGAATGCAATTGAATGACATAGATTATGATGTGGACGTGTATCATAAAAATTTCATGTAATGTGATCTTAACATGCCTATTTCCAACTGGTCCTCCTTAAATATTAGTGAGATCAAACCATACCTGAATTAGAGTGTGAATAAACCAAACACTTTATTTCTGTAGAAAATAATCATAAAATATCCATAAGCCAAAATAACTGAAAAACATGTCTATATCAAAAGAGCATATAAAATAAAATATAAAACTTCCACCAGAACTGAACATCCTCAACTGATATAACACCTATGCGAGAAGTGTGCTCATGAAACACCTTGGGTGGCAATCCCTTAGTAAGCAAATCCGCAACCATGGAGTTTGTTCCAATGTGCTCTATAAACACCTGTACACTCTGAACCCTTTTCCTTAACAACAAGGAACTTGATGTGTATGTACTTTGACTTTGTCGATCTCCTGTTATTATTAGAATAAAGTACTATTGATTTATTGTCACAAAATAACTTTAGTGGTCTCTCAATACTGTCCAATATGTGCATCCCCGTGACAAAATTTTGTAACCATATTGCGTGATTAAATGCCTTAAAACATGCTATGAACTCTGCTGACATGGTAGGCTAGAAGAGACTGTTTAGCACTCTTCTAGGAGATAACACCTCCAGCGAGCATAGAAATATAACCCGGCGTAGATTTCATACTATCTTGGCATCCAGCCAAATCAGAATCAGTATATTTAGCGATCTCAATCTGATCCAACATCCGATACGTGGGCATGTAGTCTTTTATTTTCTGTAAGTACCACAAGACTCATTTAGTTACTTTCCAATGATCTATGGCTGGATTGCTTAAGTATCTTCCCAACATCCCAGTCATGGAGTAATATCCAAACATGTACAAACCTGAGCATACATCAGACTCCATAATTACTAGTTAAAATAATAACTCTATGAATGTGAAATTAACAGTTAATCCAATCTTATTAGTCTAAGTTCATTTAACCTTCTAAATAACCTAAGTCATAACTAAGTAAAATTAGAATAATAAATTAATTACATTCATCAAACTTTTATAAAAATCTTTTAATAAAATTGGTTATCCTAAATGTTGCTATAGCCTTTAGAGTGGTGTGATTATCAAATTTTAACTAAATAAAATCTAACAGTTTACATTTGATTTCACAAAACAATCCATATAAATATATATTAGGACAATCCTAATCAATTGTTTCTACTAATGAGATGCATGATCAAATAAAACTGCGTGGGGTTTCATCTATAGCATGTGATCGACTAATGCATGATCATGTTATCAATCATATCAATAAATATTTTTTTAACAATTAAATAAACTAATGATGAACTGGTGACTATATGATATTTCTAAATTACAACCATTGAAAAATAAAAATAAAATTACAAAGAGGACTTTATGAGTACATATTTCCAAAATAGCTCATTCTCCAACAAAGGTCCATCTGCATAATCTTCAAGCTTTGAACAAAACCTTTTTAATTAGAATAAATGCTATTTTCCTAATTAAATAATCTCTATAATTATCTTTTAAAATTATTGAATTTGATTAGTCAAAAAATAATTTAATGACTTATCAAACTTGGTTCAAACCTTATCAGTCAATTAATTTTAATTTTCAAAATATTAAAATTAATAATAAATTTTAAAATTATATTAATTTTAAATTTTAAAAGATAAAAGATAGAGATAGAGTTTTTATAATACATTGCAGGGATAGGGCAACTTGGTATCGGGGTTTCTGCGAAACTTACCTGGTAGTGACAACTATTACCACTGATAATAGGACTCTCCCACCACCGTCCATATCCACCAACGCCGACCACTGTTGGCCACCGCCGGTGGTCCAACAACCGATGACTTTTACGGCTGCGGCGATGCCGACAACACTGTCAGAAATCTAATTTATGGTGCCAGCGCTGGAATTCCCTAGGAATTCTAATTTTTGCTTTTTCCTCCTCATTGGTATCGTGTGTTCTTCGTCTTCTCGCAATCGGAATTTTACAACAAGATATTCAAATAAAAATTACAAGAATTCCAATGCCCCAAAACGGCTAACACAAGTTGTAAGGAAAAATAAAGAACAAAGCCTAACTCCATAGTCACTATACAATTAACAATTCATCATTAACCATACATTCAAAAAATAAACCATCAATTCATTCATACATATCAAAATATATTATGAACAATGCAAGAACACCCACACAGTATTTAATATACAAATATATAATAACCGCTCTAATAGAAATTGTTGGAAATGCGACGCTCGCACGATGGAAGCGTGGGGCTTTTAAAAAATTTATTAAAATCAATTTTTTTATAAAAGAAAAGAAACGCGACGCAACGGTTTCCAAAATAATTTTTTTATTGAAAACTCTTTTTCAATTGGATCAATTATATATTTATATATTCAATCGAAGACATACATGAATATGAAATATATACCTTCTGTAGTCTAATCAAACATCCTCGCAAACCAATGATCATTAATGATCTTATGTTCCAACAAACAACGAACTTTGAGATCCACACCAAGATCTTTCAAATCAATCCTCAAACACACTAGGATGTGTGTGAGCACGTAGAATATAGCAATAACACTTTTCTGTCTCTAATGTACTCAACGCATGAGATCTAGAGATTTTCGAAGAAAAAATAATTTTGTGTGACTAATATCCGAGAGAATACAATAATTATTCTCACAGCGCTTTTTGATTAACTTTTTAATCTCAGAGAGTTTCACTCTGATAGGAATTGTGTTGTTAGCACACAAAAATCTTGCACTTAGTCCAATAGAATAATATCAATATATATTTTTCAGGCACTCCAGATTTTTAGGGATATACACAAAATGATAATTAATCACAAAATTGTCACTGTAATGGGACCCACTGTAACTATGCACAACTACAATGCCACACGGCACTGCAGTGTGCCGGGAGGTATCACAGTGCCTCACGCACTGTAATTCACGGTAATTTTATAGTGTTGTGTGGCACTACAGTATTACAAGCATAATTGTAGTGTTGTGTGGCACTACAGTATTGCAAGCATAATTGTAGTGTCACATGGCACTACAATAGTCCACATCAATATCTGATTTTCAATCAATGATTGACATGTGGTAATCCAACGTGTCATGTGGTAATTTCTATAAATTAATTATTTTTTCGATCAGATAAATATCTAGATATCGGTTAATTCAAAATTAACTTATCTGATCATTTCTATCAACTAGTTTATCTGTTAGTTCACAAATAACAGATTTCGTTGATTCAAAATTTGAATTATTATCTAACAATAATTTAACATTATCTAATTTTACAAATTAGATATACTGTCTCAGTTATGTATAATTAAAAATTAATTGATACAATTATTTATATATAATTTTCAAAACTTAATATGAATAATTTAATTAATTAATTCTTAATTAATTAATCACACATCATTATATCATAATTATGTACTTGCTCTAGAAATATAATTTTTTTTACAAGTTAGTCATTTTCTCATGTCCTGAAATATTCACACTCTAAACTGTGTAGTACAGAAGTGACTTAGAGACCATGAACCTATAATCCTAAGCTCCAATAAACTAGATTATTAGTTATCTCTTTAATTGAATCATCTTATTTATTAATTCTTTCATTACTCAACTATAAATATGGAAGTGCACTCTTAGAAATTATAGAATGTGTTTACAGAGTATTCTCGTGTAATCCATAATCATTTCATATAGTTCTATTATCCAATTATTGGTTCGTAAATTAGAGTTGGTTAAAATTACCATTTTACCCTTCTAATTACCTCTTGATCCTCAAGTATTATTAATTCACTAATGAATAGCTAATTTATAATCATATTATAAATTTGAGCTTAACAACCATTAAGTTCTAGAATTAACACTCAATGAAACCAATATACGATCTGTAAGAAAAACTTGGATTTCAAACCTTGTAAGATCATGTTCTCAACCATCTATATCATTGAATTTCCAAAATAAAAGTCACTAGTCTGTGTTACAAACAAACCTTAACACGTGAATCAAAAGAACTAGTAGACATGTATACGAGTTCATGATTACTTAGGATTCAGACTGATCTACATATGATCATCGGATTGATGTGTATTAAATCTTTATGATACACGGAAAGTTAATAAAGATATTAATTCACATTGGTCTTGTCATATATAGTCTTATTATATAAAGTACATTCACTAAGATATTTATTCACATCAATGATCCAGATCTAGATAACATGCATTCATAATGCTTAGTGAATTGTACTAGCAACGATTCATTAAAGATTATATACTTTAATATGTTGTTGACAATTTTATTCATTATCTATGATCTTAATCCTCTCGTACTAATACAAGATGATAGCCTGATTAATGAATATGAAATTTTAAGATATTTATATAAATTATTCAACAATAATCTAAAAGAACAATTATAAGAAAAATGTAATTTCATTAAACTTTATATTAAAATGTCAATACATATGCTTTGAGGGTATTACCCCCAATAAAAATACCATTGTCGAGATACATGCTTGAGTCCATAGATGGATTTATGAAGTTTGCAAATGATATTCTTTTGGGTCTCTCGACACAAAGTTTTGTGGTTCACCATATAAATCGTCTCTTCAATATTACCATCGAGAAACATCGTCTTTACATCCATTTGATACAACTCAAGATTGAAATGAGCCACCAATGTCATAATTATCCTGCAAGAGTCTTTCATAGAAATCAGAGAGAAAGTCTTTTTATAGTTAATGCATTCTTTCTGTGTAAAGTCCTTTGCAACAAGACGAGCCATGTATCTTTCCACATTTTTTTGAATCCCTCTTGGTCTTAAAAATTCATTTGAAACCAATGGGTTTCACACCTTATGATAATGGGACAAGATCCCACACGTCATTTTCTTTCATGGACTTCATCTCCTCATTCATGGCATCAATCCACTTCTGAAAGTAAGAACTTTCCATGGCTTGATGGAAGTTGATCGGGTCATCTTCCATCACTCCAATGTTTACCTCATGTTCTTGAAGAAATACAATGTAATCGTCTAGCACTTTACTTCTCTTCTCACTAGTGGATCTCATTGATGCACTAGAGTTTGTTTTTTTGGAACAATTTCTTGAATGATAGGTTCTTTGATATTATCTTGATATGTTGTACCATGAGTAATGTTAGGGACACAGTCATGACCAATACTAATAACACATGTAATAATATCAACATATTCCTCATGAAAGACAAAATCCCTAACTTATCACCCAACGCAAACTCGACACCTTCAAGGAACCAGGCATTTCTCGTCGTGGGATCATAAAACTTGTACCTCTTGGATCTTTATGAATATCCAAAAAATTTGCAACTCAGCATCCTTAAGTCCAGTTTCTTTTCATTAGGCCTATAAGGTCTTGACTCAACTGGACATTCCTAAATGTGCAAATACTTTAGACTAGATTTCTTACCTTTCCAAAGCTCATATGGGGTTTTGACAGTCGCTTTGGTTGAAACTCTATTAAGGATATACGATGCAGCCTTAAGTGGTTCACCCTAGAGTGATTCTGGTAAGTTATAATGACTAATCATACTCCTCACCATGTCTTTAAACGTTCTGTTTCATCTTTCAGCAACACCATTCATAGTAGGCGGACTTGGCATAGTGTACTGTGGGACGATACCGCATTCTTCTAAGAATTTAGAAAATGGTCATGGACGTTGTTCACCTTAACTGTCATATATGCCATAGTATTCACCACCACGGTCAGATCTGACTCTTTTGATCATTTTGTTAAGTTGATTCTTTCTTCAGCCTTAAAATTTTTGGACACGTCCAATGAATGTGACTTTTCATGAATGATATATATGTAGCCATATCTAAAAAATTTATCTTTGAATGTATAAGTATTGTTGACCATTCCAAGCATTCAAAGGGAATGTGCCACAAATGCCAGTATGTATAAGTTCTAAGACGTCATGAGTCATGTTGGCTTCAAATCTCATTTTATAAGTTTGTTTACCCTTTATACAATTAACACAAACATCAAAGTCTGTGAAATCTAAGGGACCAAGAATTTCGTCTAACACAAGTCTCCATATTCTCCGTCTCGAGATATGACCTAATCTCTTATGTCATATCACAACCAAATTTTCACTGGTTAATTTTCTTTTAGTTGCATTGATTCCTTAATTGAAGTAATTGTATCAAGTAAATATGGAACCAACTGAATTTGAATCACGGAACAAACCAAAGTTTCCATGTCCAAATGAAGAAACATAATGAGCTTTGTTCGAAATAGAGACATAAATCAAATTCCGTCTGAAAGATGGTACAATAAATGTTTCATTATGATTCAAATAAAATTTAGTCTTTAACAATAATCCAAATTTTCCTATTGCCTCAATTTCAACTATCTCGCCACTGCCCACATAGATGTATCTTTCAACATCATTTGGCTTTCGGCAAGTTAAGTAACCCTGCATAGATACACTGATGTGAATTATACACTAAAATCTGTCTACCACGTGTGTCTAGCAACTGAACTTAAATTAATCTCAGAATAAACTAAATTAAGAAACATACATTTCTTAGCACGCCAAGCGTGATAATTGGTGTATTGCTTCTTCCTATGCCGTTCAACTCCACAGAAGTAACAACTGTTGACTTTAGGGTCAAGCGATTTCTTTTGTCGTTTCTTCTATGGTGTTGTATCTACATCTACCTTATCCTTTCTTTTTATTTTCCTTGCTCTTATCCTTAGAGGTAGAGATCAGTTAAGCACTCCTTATCTTTTCGTGTTTCACTATTTTCTCTTCCTGAACACAGTGTGAGATGAGTTCATTCAGAGACCAAGTCTTTTTCTGATAATTATAACTCACCTTGAACTGGTTAAATTATACCAGAGGGGATATAAAAACCAGATACACAAGCAAGTCCTCAGAGAGTCCAAGCCTTAGTGCTTTCAACCTTGAAACATGTGAGACATTTCCATGATGTACTCCCTGATGTTGCCTTTATCATTATACCTCATCAAAGTTTGATCTACCAAGAGCGTACCATTTTCTACCTTTAAATTCTTGATAAACTTCCTTTCAATATCCGCAAGGAAATCCTTAACCGTAGTAATTTTTTCAGATATAGTGCCCCTGAATGTTTTTGGAAAAGCATTCTTCATGATCAACATACACACGTGATTTGATTTCTCCTATCTTTTCATATTCCTATTATCATCACAGGTACTATTATTCGTAAGAGGTGAAGGAGAATCAGTCTTTAACGTAAGGTTGAGATCCATGACTCCAAGAACTATCAGAAGATTCTTTTTCTAAGACTTGAAATTTGAGCCATTTAATACTTTATTGACTTAATGCTGACAGTAATATTAGATTGAGTAATAACTTGACAGAGAATAATTAACTAACCTACAAGCTCACTAAACAAATTCAAACAAAGGTAAACCCATTTCAAGACATCGGGCACTCCATTAATAATTTGACTTTAGCCAAAATATTAACTTGTAAGTGATGTCTTAGTGTAGTAATCAAATACCGATGATAAGAACATATCGAACACGAAACATTCTTTGGGCCGATTTGTTGTTCATATGTAAAACCGAATAAGCATCATATATTTATTATCACAGAAGCATACATAATTGTGTCAAATATTTTCTTTCTTTTGGGTAGGTAAATATTCACATAAGTTACACACACACATAACCTTTTTATATTTTAAAATAAAATTAATTATCACAAGAGATGTCACTTTGACGACGTGATGTTTCAATTAATTAATCTCAAAATACATGTAAACATACTAATGTTCGAATTTAAAAATGTACCGTAATTAATCTTTAAATTAATTGAGAAAAAATTAATTTTTCTATCCTTAAAAACTGTTTTGAAATTATTTTAACCAAAAAAATCCATAAAAAAATTCAAAACAATTTATTTGATAATCTTTAAAAATCGTTTTGAACTTATTTTAGCCAAAAAACTAAAAATAATCAAAACAATTTATTTGGAAATCCTTAAATTTAAAATTAATTTTTAATCTGTAAAAATAATTAAAAAAATAATTTAATTTATTAAATCATACATATTTTGAATTATTGTCAGCTGTGGGTCGAAGCCCATGGCTGTTTCTTCTCACGGGTCAATTGTCTCGTGTAACTACAATGAAACCCTTGCCTTTCTTTTATATCAGGCAACTTTTAGCCGCCTGAACCAACTACCGCGTCAGACCGCCGTTGGTCGCGTTAACATCGACGATGATGAAACCGCAATGACCACAAAATAAAATAAATTTTAAATATTATGTCAAAATTGTTCTTAAATCTAATGATATAAAAAAATCTGATATATTAAATCCAATATATATGATACTGAAAAATTTCGTTCTTAAATCTAATATTTTACTATAATTATCAAATTCAAGAACACTAAATTATAAAAAAAACAACACCTATAATCAATAATCATGGATCTAGATTTATAAATCGATTCGATATGAATAATCCTGATACTACTTGTTAGATTCAAAATCCTTATCGGTATAAACTGTATCTTATCATGTTGAACACATCAAAAATCAAATAACTGTAAAAGTGAAAGCGTACCTGAATCCATAACAGTATATCACAATTGAGAGTCGAGCGGTTGGTCTTCCTGATCTACATGATTCCTTATTAGAGAGTCTCTTTTGATAAACCTCTTTATTTTTTTTCTAACGATGAGATATTAGGAAGAATAGAATGGTTTCCTCTTAATCGTGTGACCTGAAGACCATAACCACTTATATACAAATAACATATCTATTATCTTTTGATATTTTTATTTTAACCCATCATAAAAATAAAAATTATCCTAAAGTCTCTACACATCAAAAGGTTCACATCATATCAGATACATTAAAACCTGAAATACCAAAACCTTAGTTGCTCACTTTTAATTGGATTTAACTTTATTTGACAGTTTGCAACAATAGTGAGAAATTTTGCATAATAAACCTCGAATAATTTTCATGAGTAACCAAGGGCGTAACTACCTTGGTTAACATTGCACCCTAGATTACCAATTTTATGGATATATATTACATATCCTAATATCCTAATATAGTATATCACTAAAACATATTTGGCACCCCAAAACGTCAAAATGGTAAATAATCTAAGAAATATTGATTGTTTTCCAATCATGTTTATGTTTCTTTTTGCTGAATTTAGTATTTGCACTCCAAAATTAGTCAAATAGACACATTTCATAGTGTTTAATTCGACATCTTTGCGCATGTCATATAAGTAATTTTCAATTGTCAATATATTTAGAAAGTTTTGTATATTATTTCATTGTATAATTAATTTTTTAGACAAAAATCAAAGTCAATCCAAAATATTTTTAGCAAATTTTGTATTACATTGAAGAGGATTCAATGTTTTTAGGATAAAAGGTTTTAGATAAGGGACTTTCGGCACGAATCCTGAATTTCGGCAACCTTATAGAAATATCATAGTCTTGTCCTTGCGTGTAACTAGTGTTATATGGTGCAAGAACAAAGTTTATAACATGAGAAACTCATACTAGTTTAGATATGATAGCAATTCAAGTGTTAAAGTGCTGACAGATTAAAAGGCTGTTTATTGGATGCGGATTAAAATTTCACCCAAGAGATTTTAGGTTCGAGTCATGTTTTTTCCCACGTTTTAGAAGACAAAAAAAATGACAAACTATTGAAATCGAATAATAAACGTGCGAGTTTAGTAATCTTTTACATACCAAAATATCATTTGAGTTTGAATTTCATGAACACAAAATAAGAGTGTCGTACAACTGTTCTATCAGATAATCAATATCATCGCACAAAATAGTAACCTAATATATTTGATACAATCATTTCACAATTGGATTATAACCTTCTACTAGTTCATTAATTAAAAGACATAAATAATATTTTGGTCATTAAATGAGATCAATCCAATGATCACAATAATTTGATAAAGGATAAAATGCGCTTTGGATCCTCGAGAGTTTGTGCTTGTTAGTTCGTTCCCTAAAATTTTAATTTGATCTCTTCACTAACAAATCATTAGCAATTAAAATTATGTCTTTACTGTTTTTTAATGACAATTAACATTATCTCTTAATATTATCACTACAATAAAAAAACGCTACGATAGCGGTCAAAAAATGCTATCGTAGGATTTTCATAGCATTTCTGAAAACGTGATGTATACAGACGTTGTGAAAAGTCTGGGACCTATGATAGTGTTTTATAAACGCTATAAAGACTCTATGATAGTGTTTTCTAAACGTTATGGTAACCCTATCATAGTGTTGAAAAACCTTTGATAGCATTTTTTCATGCTATAAAATGTTATAAAACATATTGTTACATTTTTATTAACGTGTTGTTAATGTTATGAAATATCTTTGATAAATCAAATTTAAAAATTAAATTAATTTTGACAAAATATCACAAAATAACAAAATAACAAAATGACATAATGTTTTATTTAATTACTCAAAATTGTTACATTCTATTGTCCATTAGAAATCATATCTTTAAATAAAAAATACATATGGATTTTTACATAGAGCAAGTAAAAATAATATATCCTAAAGAAAAAATATTAAAATCTAGTATAATTCCAAATCTAATTGTGGCGCTTCAGAAATCGACGTCGTTGGTTGTAGACGCAACATCTTGCTTTTTCTGTTGGCACTGGGCCTTCAACTTGGGAAAGACCTCTAATCGTAATATCAAATATACGGACATGCACATATGGGTAACACATATTAGATATTCAATATGAGAGAGAAGGAGAATGAGGGAGAGAGACAGAGAGGAGAAAATCTACATTCTTTTCCAAGTAATATACACCTTGTACCCCCGCATCTTAAACGAAATCAACAAGCATTGTATTAACCTCTATGACCAATACTGCATATAGCCCAACACAGTTTGTCAAAAGGATCATCAACGTAGCTGCACAAACAAGTAATATCTTGAATTACTTGCCTCGTCTTTCAATCATTCAATAGCATTAGCATCTCAAGAAGACTGGAATAATAAACATTGCTTGTCTGTTTATCATAGCCTTGCCACCCCAGTTGAGCAAGTATCTCTTGCTGGTTTAATACATAGTGTCTCACACTGAAGCTTTGAAGCTAAGCCATCACATACATCTAACGAAGGCATCTCTAGGAGATCCTTTTTGCTCCACAATTTCTTTTCAATAGTTAGTACCCCCAGTTTGGAAAGCTAAGTCATGCCATACATCGAATGTTTTTGTAAAAGAAAATGAACCGTATAGAAATCTAAACGTAAAAGGGAACATTCAGATGAGTTCATAGAAAGATACCTTATATTAATATGATATACTATCATCTCTTTTAACAACTCAGCTTTCACTCTAAATATATTGTTCTCAGACAACTTGTAATTTCAATAAAGTTCTCCAAATTCCCATCTAACATTACTATAGTGTGAATATTTCCCTCAACATCTAGTGTGAATATTTCCCTCAACTTTCACTAATTTTCATAATCTAGTGTGAATATATTCCTCAACATCAACATTATCACTCACATTTTGGAATCTATATAGAAAAGCTTCACATACAGTTTCCAATGATAAAACTGCATATATAAATAAAATAATAATTGTTCAACTGTCCAAAGTATTATCACTTACTATCGAAAAATAGATCAATAGCATCAAATGAGTAAGGAAGATCCCCACCTTTTACAAGCACATTTCTGAAAAGAAAAATTGGAAATTTAATTGCGAATGAAAAGCTACTCATTATTCGATGGTATTTAATGAAGAAGCCCATGTTAAATCTAGTGCCGATTTACAAACTAATGACCAAATATTTTCCTATGTCCATTTGCCACTGTTCTCCAACAATTATTGCATCAAGTCCTAGCCCTGATTGCTCAACACCTCTATGGCCCTTTTAGTTGATCAAAGTAGAGTTTGATTTTTGAGGGGTGATATTGAACAATTTAATATTTTCTTCAAAAAAATCATTTAAAGTTCTCCATTCATAGAAAATATATCGTTAGAATAACACAAACACTTGTTTCTTATACAACCTCAGTGTGCACAACTAATAATGAGTAACGAAGGTTGCAATAAGACAGAAACATAAACTACAATGTTAAATCTGAAGAGAAGGTTGACTTACCTTGGGCCAATTTTATGTAATAATTTTGCAGCAGAACACATGTCTTCAAGTATTTCAAGTTGAATATCGCCATGTAAGGTAGATACCTCTTTTAAATTTGGAGTCACTAAATCAACCATAGGAAGAAAGTCTTCTATGCAGTCAGGAACAAGAAGATAAATGCACATCACAATGGAACCGGTAACAAGTACTTGCAATGATTTTATTTGAATAAATATTCATTTATACTGGTATTATTTGGATAATAATAATAGTATTGGCCAAGGAATATATGAGGAAAACATATACAAGTTTTTCGATTTACTGTAAGCAAATCAATCAGGAAAAGGAAAAGAGCCAAATAAGAAAAATAAACTGCATAACTAAAGTGCATCAAAGTTAGAAGTTGAACGAGATATATTTTCATTAGAAGGAGTTAGTTAAATGCACCTAAACCCTGCAATAATTGAAGGACCAGCTAGCATTTCTCCACTTGTTGATACCATGATAAATCAACTACTTTCCTTTAGGAATATCCATGAATCACTTCAAAAGTTACAGCGATTTGGCTCACAATTTCAAAAATACTTCATACCTCGGACTGAAAAATTCCTAAGATGTTGATAAAGAACCTTCACCATGCCAATTGAAGGTAGCATTCCGATTTTAACCTAAATTCACAACATGGTTGGAGGAACCCTATGGTGGCAGATTCTGTTGAAGGAGGGGGGGGGGGATGGTAGAGATGAAGCTGGTTCTTCTGGCAAGCCAAATTCAATTCTCCAGCACATATTCTCTAGACTAGTACTGCTCTCCTGAGGACTCTTGATTGCTAAAGCCTTCATCATACAATCTGACCACCATTTCAAACATAACTAACAAAATTAAGATATTGGAACGTGATAGAGTTGTTGGAAATGCGGCGGAGGCGTAGTGACTTTTAAAAATTTATTAAAAATGAATCTTTTTCGATAAAAGAAAATTAGCGCGACGGAACAGTTTCGAAAATAAAAACTTTTATTGAAAACTCTTTTCAATGAGGATTCATTATATATTTATACATTAAATCTAAGACATACATGGATATGAATCATATACCTCTTGTAGTGTATATCAAGCGTCCTCGCAAACCAATGATCGTGGTTTCCCACGAACAACGGACTTCGAGATCTACACCAAGATCTTCTAAGCCAATTCTCAAACGCAATAGGATGTGTCTCGGCATGCAGAATAATCAAAGATGCTTTTTTGTCTCTAGATGTACTCAATAAACGAGATCTAGAGATTTACTGAGAATGATTAATTTTGGGAGACAATCCTCTGAGAGAATACAATGATAATTCTTTCAGATTTTGAAGGATAAACTGAAAATAATATTTAATTTCAAAATTATCATTGTAGTGAGACCCACTCCAGTTTGTGCACAATTACAGTTCCACACGACACAACAGTTGCTGTGAGCTCTCACAGTGCCTCACGGCCTGTGTGCCACATCACTACTGTAATGTCGTGTGGCACTACAGTATTGCACACCTACTACTGTGGGACCACATGACACTACAGTAGTTCATGTAAATTTCTAATTCTCAATCAGTGATTGACACGTGACAACTACTATGAATTAAATATTTATTTAATCAGATAAATATCTAGATATCAATTAATTCAAAAATAACATATCTAATTATCCATATAAACTAACTTATTTGTTAGTTCACAAATAACAGATTTAGTTGATTCAAATTATTATTTAATAATAATTTATAATTATCTCATTTCACAAATTAGATATTCTGTCTCACTTACAAATAATTAAAAATTAATCGATATAATTATTTAAATATATATGTAATTTCTGAAATGTATATATAAATAATTTAATTAATTAATCACACATAATTATCTCATAATTACGTACTTACCCTAGAGTAATTTTTTTTATAAATCAGTCATTTTCTCATGTCTTAAAATAATCACATCCTAGACTACGTAGTACAAAGGTGTATGGGGGATCATAAACCTATAATCTTAAGTTCTAATAAACTAAATTATTAATTTAACTCTTTAACTAAATAATCTTATTTTTTAATTCCATTATTATTGCACTATAAATATGAAATTGCACTCTTAGAGATTATTGAATGTATTTACAAAGTATTTTCATGTAGTCCATTGATATAATCATTTTACGTAGTTATGTCCTCTAATTCTTGGTTCATAAATTAGAGTTAGTTAAAATTACCATTTTACCCTTCTAATTATCTCTTGATTTTTAAGTATCATTAATTCACTGATGAATGACTAATTTATAATCGTATTATAAATTTGAGCTCAATAATCATTTAGTCCAGAATTAACAGCTAAAGAAACTAGTATACGATCCGTTAGAAAATCTTGGATTCCAAATCTTATAAAATCGTGTTCCCAGCAATCCATATCACTGAATCGCTGAAACAAAAGTCACTAGCTTATTTTATAAACAAACCTTAACGAGTGAATCAAAAGATCCAGTAGACATGTATAGGAGTTCATGACTACTCAGGATTCAGATTGATCTATATATGATCATCAGATAGATGTGTATTAAATCTTTATGATAACCAGTACGTTATTAAAGATACTAATTCACATCGGTCATATCATATATAATCTTATTATATAAAGTACTTTCACTAAAATGTTTATCCACATCTTCTGGATCTAGATCACATGCATTCATAATGCTTAATGAACCGTACGGACAAATTTATTAAAAATTCCATACTTTGTTATGTTGCTGACATTTTTATTCATTATTTATGATCTTAATCCTCTTATACTAATACAAGATCATAGTCTCATTAATAAATAAAAAAATTTCAGATATTTATATAAATTATTCAACAATAATTTAAAAGAACAATTATAAGAAAAATGTAATTCCATTAAATTTTATAATAAATTGTCAATACACATGCTTTGGGAGCATAACCCCTAACAATTTTTTACTTGCTCTAAAGAAAATGTGGCATCTTTCTCAACCCTATGTTACGCACATGACCCTCAAATGATTTCACAGGAAGTGTCTTCGTAAAAGGATCATCCAGGTTCCGATCTGACGCTATCTTCATAACAATCACATCCCATCGATGCACGATCTCTCTTACAAGATGATATTTTCTCTCTTTGTGCTTGCCCCTCTTGTGACTCTGGTTCTTTGGAATTAGTTACCGCCCCACTGTTATCACAATATAGGATCAGTGACTTGTCCATATCTAGAACTACTTTAAGATCAGTATAAAACTTTCTGAGCCACACCGCTTCTTTCGCATCTTCACAAGATGTGAAATACTCGGCTTCCATAGTGGAATCTGCAATACTGGATTGTTTGATACCTCTCTAGACTATAGCTCCTCCACCCAGGGTGAATACCATAGTGGTCTGTTTCATTTCATTTCAGTTGGAATGGCCCAAACATTCCAATTCCGACGAGGAACCGAAACGAAATAGGGGGTTGTAATTTTTCGCCCAGAATTTCAGTCTATTTTGTCCTGTTTCGATCTTTTTTTATCAAATTTTGGCATCTTTTGGCCAAATTTTGACCTATTTCCGCTGAAATGCTTCTATGAATTTATGTTATTTTAATTAAATTTATTCTCAACATGTTTCTTTTGTAGAGGTATGGTGGGATCGGTTTGGTAGAGATACTCCTGAATTACCAAGGAATTGAAGTATTTTTTAGCACATCAACTTAATATGATATTTTTGTTGAATTTAAATGTCACTAATATGATGTTTTTTTTTGAATTTTAATGGTAGTTACATATTATTTGCATGCTATAATCTATTGATTCAATTTTTTTCTTAGTTATATTTTATATAATAAATTTTATAAGATTATTTTAGATGACCAAATTTTTTTTCGGAAAAGGCGCACCGAAACATCAAAATATCCGAAATGTTTCGTTTTTCAGAAAACTGAAACGACCACCAAAACGAAGTTGACTACTATGGTGAATACTGATCCAGACGTCGACTTGTAACTATCTCTGTCTGATTGAAAATCTGAATTAGTATATCGAGTGGGGTTCAGGTCTCTACCTGAATAAACAAACATATAGTTTTTCATTCTTCTAAGATGCTTGGAATGTGCTTTACAGCAATCTAATATTCCAAACCTTGATTTGATTGATAATGACTGATAATTCCCACTGCATAACAAATATATGGTCTTGTACATAACATGACATGCATGAGGCTACCAACAGCTGAAGTATAAGGAACCTTTCTCATACCCTCTTCCTCCTGAGGTATCTTAGGACATTACTCTTTGGAGAGAATAATTTCATGTCTGATCGGTAGTCGACCTTTCTTGGAATTCTCCATAGAGAATCTCTTCAGCACCTTATCAATATAAGATGCATGAGAAAGTGCCATAAACTTGTTATTTCTATCTCTTAAGATTTGGATGGATAGAACATAGCTCGCCTCTCCCAAATCTTTCATTTAGAATTTCTCAACTAACCATTTCTTTACCTTTGACAAAGCTTCTATATCATTCCCAATGAGTAAAATATCGTCAACATAAAGAATTAAGAAAGCCATTATCTCATCTTTGATATATTTATAAACACAAGCTTCATCAACATTTTACTCAAAGCCATATGATTTAATAATCTCATTAAATGTAAGATTCCAAGATCTAGATGCTTGCTTTAATCCATAAATAGATTTAATCAACTTGTATAATTTCTGATCTTGCCTTTTTTTCACGAACCCTTCTGATTGCATCACTTAGATGCTTTCTTCAAGAGAGTCATTCAAAAAAGCTGTCTTGACGTCCATTTGCCATATTTCATAGTTCAAACTAGCGACAATAGATAAAAGGATGCGAATGGATCTTAGCATGGCAACATAGGAGAATGTCTATTCATAATCGGCTACTTCCCTTTATGTATAGCCCTTGGCTGCAAACCGTGCTTTGAAAATCTCTATTTTCCCATCTGCACCTCTTTTTTCTTGAAGATCCATTTACATCCAATGACCCTGGCATCTTCAGGTGGATCTACAAGTTCCCAGACGAAATTAGAATACATCGATTTCATTTCTTGGTTCATGGCATCTTGCCATTTATCCTTTTTAGGATCATCAATAGCTTTTTTATAAGATATAGACCGTCCTTATCAGTGTCAGACACTAGGACATGTGACTCTAGTTCATAGCGAATAGGTAATCTTACAACCCTCCCATTACGACGTTGCACCAGGATTTCCTTAATAGGAACTGTGGTTTCTGTGGTTTGTCGTTTATCAGTTGATAATGAAGGTGGTTTGATCTCATCAGACGCTAATTTCTCCAGAACTATTTTTCTTCGATATTTGTAGTTTTTATATAATCGTGTTCAAGTAAGGTGACATTTGTCGATACAAACACATTTTGATCCTTGTGACTATAAAAGTACCCACTTCTAGTCTCTGGAGTATAGCTAACGAATATGCATACTTCAAACCTTGAGTCTAACTTTTTGTCTTGGGTCTAAGGATATGAGCTGGACACCCCCAGATACGGAAATGACGCAAACTAGGTTTGGAGCCATTTCATAACTCTAAAGGTGTCTTGCTTACGGACTTATAAGACGCTACATTCAAAATGTATGTTGCCGTGTATAATGCATATCCTCAAAATGTAAGTTTTAGTGATGAGTAACTTAACATTGACCTAACCAAATCTAAGGGTGTTCAAGGTTCAGTTCGGTCAATTATCTGGGTAAACTTCGAACCGAACCGAAATTCATGGTCCAACCATATAACGAACCGAACTAACCATAAAAAGTATATGAACATTTCAGTTCAGTTCAATTTGGTTTTGTGGTTCAATCGAAACTAGAACATACATAAATGAATAAGAAATAGAAGGATCAATCCAAAAAAATTCATTCTAAAATTAGAGAGATTTCTTAAACCAAGCAAATCAGTAAAAAAAACAAACTTTAAACTATAATAACAATTCCTTGATTAGTAAAATTACACTTAAAATCTACAATTACAAACCCTAAATCACCTAAATCAGTAACATTAAAATTTAAATCTGCAATTACAAACCCTAAATCACCTAAATCAGTAATTAAAGTTCAAATCTACAATTACAAACCCTAAATCAATAAAATCAAATTGAGAGGAAGAAAGACAAAGAAACAGAAAGGAAAAAGAGAGAGGAATAAGATGACGAAGAGGCTCATCGACAAGTCAAAATAGAAAGGAAGAAATAAAAAGAAACATTGAGAAATAACGGAAGGAAAAAGATGACCAAGTGCTCACCAACGAGTTAAAATAGATAGGAAGAAAGAAAAAGAAACAGAAAGGAAAAGTGTTGCTCATTGACGGCGATTTTGGAGTCCATGCATGCTATCGAATAGGGTTCCTAGAGAAGGGAGATGGAGTTGTTGAGATGGGGGGTGGAGAATGGAGATGGAGTTGTTGAGATAGGGGTGGTGAAGGGAGAGGGAGTGGTCGAGAGGGAGACACTGGTGAGAAAGAGAAAAGGATGGTGCACTAGTAGTGAAAGGTAAATTAGGGTTTCAATATATATACTAACATTTTATTATATATTTTACTTTTTATTCGATTCGGTTTGGTTCATACGGTTAAAATAACACACGAATTATGAAATGAACTGAAACTTCAGTTTTTTAATATTTATGAACCGAACGAACCGAGAAAATTATATAACCGACCAAACTGACCATTTTTAGTTTGGTTCGGTTCGGTTCGATCGGTTCAGTACCATTTTTTTCACCCCTAACCATATCTAATAAGGTTCGGTTTTTCTTATCTAAAACACCATTTGTTGTGGCGTCCCAGGTGCTGTGAGTTGGGATATGATTCCATACTCCAGCAAGTAATTCTTGAATTCTAAATCCAAGTATGAAGGGTTTTCAATGATTTACTTAATTATTTTTCAGCTTCGGCGTTGAAGTTTTTAAACTTTCCAAAAGTTTAAAACTTTCTATGCATTAGGTAAGTATAACCATATCTTTACTAATCGTCAATAAAAGTGATAAAATAATCATACCCACCTGTAGCTTGTACATTGATCGGTCCAAAGACATCACTATACACTAGCTCAAGTGGTTCTTTCGCTCTTTGGTCATTTCCAGTGAAAAGTCTCTTGGTCATTTTACCTTCTAGATAGGATATACATACAAAAAGAGTTCCAACTTTTAGTTCTCTCAAAGCACCATATTTTTTTTAACATGTCTAACCTATCTAGATTAATATGTCCCAACCTAAGATGCTAAGAGATATGTGTTATATTCATCATGAGAAACTTTTTATCGTTTGTTAGTTTTAGGTTTTGCTACTTAAAATAATTCAGAATTATTTTATGCGCGTTCAGTTGATTTAAGCAAATACAGTCTGTTTCAATACTTTTTCATGACAAATATTGAATCTATTCTTAGAAATAATAAACTCATTATTAATTAAAAAACTTCAGATAATTGTTCATGCAAAAGAAAAAGAGAAATCAAATTTCTCAAAAATCCAAGAATATAATAAATATCGTTCAAAACTAAATAATTATTTTTAAAATTAAGACGGACTGTTCTCAATGCTTTTGCTTACACGAGCGCACCACTATCAACTCTCATAATGACCTCACCATCAACTAGCTCCCTTGACAAATCAAGCATCTACAAAGAAAAACGCACATGGTTAATGGCTCCTGAATCAAGAATCTAGGATAACAATATTCCACTAAACAAGCTTCAAGTACAAGTAAATGATATTTACCTTTCTTTTTCAGATCGAAGAGATACTTGTTAGAGTTTCTCTTCCATTGACCTTTAACCTCACAATGAGAACATTTTCCTACAAGTTCGTTGTCAATATTGTTCTTCTCACCCTCGTCTGACCTTTTGACCTTCTTAACATCATTATTCTTGCTTTTATCCTTACCATTTTCCTCTTCTTTTTGTTACTACTAACAACAAAAGGAGAAGAGTTTTGCTCGGTAACATTTACTTCACCCCTAATGGTAGCTCCTGTGTCAATAATCCAATTATTGACTATAGGCCTTTCAGGACTTTTTTCAGCAAGAATAAATTCATTATGCTCATAAACTAGCAACTTGTTCGAGTTGGATTTTCATCTTATGGAGTTATCATCATTCATTTTCTCAAGTGCAAGTAAAACACTAATAGATTTGTCCATGGTAGACATAATAATAACTGAAAAATAAAACATACATAATTCAATATAATTGAAATAAATATCCAGAATTCAGAAAGTAAACGTGCTGCATTCACGCAACATATTAAAAATATAAATTTAACATCTACTAATCACGATAAAACAATCCAACCATTAACGTGCCGCCTTAAGGTTGGTCAGATTAATCTTAGACTGTATATATGGCATTCTCATCCTTATTAATTAAAACTTAAAATATCTCATATTTTCTCTTTTAACAATAACCACCATACAATTAACGATCCATTATTTAACCATACATTCAAAAAACAAAACCATCCATTCATTCATACATGTCAAATATATTATGAATAATGTAAGAAAACCCACACAATATTTAATACATAAATATATAATGACAACTCTGATACTAATTGTCAAAAACATGGCGCACGCGCGCCAGAGGCATGTTGACTTTTAAAAATTTATTAAAAACGAATCTTTTTTGATAAAAAAAATAAGCGCGACGCAACAATTTTTAAAATAAATACTTTTATTGAAAACTCTTTTCAATTAGAATCCATTATATATTTATACATTAAATATAAGACATATATGGATAGAAATCATATACCTTTTGTACTCTATATCAATCGTCCTCGCAAACCAACGATCCTGTGCATGAACAATGGACTTCGAGATTCACACCAAGATCTTCCAAGCAAATCTTCAAACGCACTAGGACGTGTGTGGGCACGCAGAATAATCAAAGACACTTTTCCTGTCTCTAAATGTACTCAACACATGAGTTGTAGAGATTTACTGAGGATTATTAATTTTTGTGAGACAAATCATCTGAGAGAATATATGATAATTATTTTAGAGCTTTTTTACTAACTTTTTAATCACATAGAAAATTCGCCGTGATAGCAATTGTGTTATCAACTCTCTATCAATACTGGAGCCAATAGAATAATATCTGTGTATTTTCTAGATAATGATATATCAGATTTTTAGGGATAAATTGAAAATAATATTTAATTTCAAAATTACCATTGCAGTGAGACCCACTATAATTTGTGCACAACTACAGTGCCACACGACACTACAGTTGCCTTGAATTATCACAGTGCCTCACGGCACTGTGTGCCACAGCACTACTATAGTACTGTGTGGCATTACGGTATTGCACCCATGCTATTGCAGTTCCCCGTGACATAATAGTAGTTCATGTCAATCTCTGATTCTCAATCAGTGTGGACATATGACAATTACTGCGAATTAAATATTTATTTTAATCAAATAAATATCTGGATATCAATTAATTCAAAAATAACATATCTGATTATCCCTATCAACTAACTTATTTGTTAGTTTACAAATAATAGATTTAGTTGATTCAAATTATTATCTAATAATAATAAATAATTATCTAATATCAAAAATTAGATTTTCTATCTCACTTATCGATAATTAAAAAATTAATCGATATATATATATATGAAATTTTTGAAATTTATATATAAATAATTATAATAATTAATTTTTAATTAATTAATCACACATAATTATCTCATAATTACGTACTTACCTCAGAATAAAAATTCATTTTGCAAGTCACTACTTTTCTCATGTTCTGAAATATTCACACCCTAGACCGTGTAGTGCATAGGTGACTTGGAGACCATTGACCTATAATCTTAAGTTTCAATAAACCGGATTATTAATTAAATAATGTTATTTATTAATTTCATTATTACTCCACTGTAAATATGAAATTTCACTCTTAGAGATTATAGAATATATTTACAGAGTATTCTCATGTAATCCATTGATATAATGATTTCACGTAGTTCTGTCATCCAATTATTCGTTCGTAAAATTAGAGCTGGTCAAAATTACAGTTTACCCTTATAATTATCTTTTGATCTTTAAGTACCATTAATTCACTAGTGAATGGCAAATTTATAATCGTATTATAAATTTGAGCTTACTAATCATTAAGTTCTAGAATTAACACTTAAGAAAACTAATATACGATCCATTAAAAAATCTTGGATTCTAAATCTTGTAAGATCATGTTCTCAGCCATCCATATCACTGAATCTCCAAAACAAAAGTCACTAGCTTGTTTTACAAATAAACATTAACGAGTGAATCAAAATATCCTGTAGCCATGTATAGGAAGTCATGACTACTCAGGATTCATACTGATCGACATATGATCATCGAGATTGATGTGAATTAAATATTTATGATTAATAGTAGATTAATAAAGATACTAATTCACATCAGTCCTGTTATATATAATCTTATTATATAAAGTACCTTCACTAACATGTCTATCCACATCAATGATCTAGATCTAGATCACATGCATTAATAATGTTTAGTGAGCCGTACTAGTAAACATTCATTAAAGATTCCATATTTTAATATGTTGCTGACATTTTTATTTATTATCTTTGATTTTAATCCTCTCATACTAATACAAGATTATAGTCTCATTAATGAATATGACATTTTCAAATATTTATATAATTATTGAACAAAAATTTAAAAGAATTATAAGAAAAATATAATTTCATTAAGTTCTATATTAAAATGTCAATACACATGCTTTGAGAGTATAACCCCAACAAGAGTCACACAAATAAGGCCATTACCCATGTAACTGAGTGTACAACGATAAAAACAATTTACTTTAAACCAGGAGCTATAGAGATTCCTCTCATCGAAGCCGGGGATGACCTCCTCAACAAAGTAGGGAGTAAAGCTAAAGTACCTCTCTCTCTCTCTCTCTCTCTTTAAGTAGTAAGGAGAGAGTTGATTTTGCAGACTTAGCCTCATCCAGACTTAGACCAACGTCCAGTATCACCTCCAAATTTCTATTAATCCATCGTTTCCTGCCATTACGTTAAAACAAGATGAGATGATGTGAGGAGAAGGAGAAGGGACACAACAAGAAATATAACATTTTACAGGAATAAAATACAAGAGTTTCAGTCTCGTCTTGTTAAAAATGAGAAACAACAAGATAATCAAAAATCAAGTAAAATTTATTCATGTCAAACGTAAAAAAAAAGTGGGAGGGGCAAAATAGAAGCGGGTCTGGAAATTTGAAGTGGATTGAAATTTTTTCTTCTTTCTCAAAAATAAAAAACAAAAAGAGACCTATCAACCCTCTTCTCTATCGATACCTTCACGATTTACCTTCTCTCTCTCTCAAAAAATAAAACATAAACAAAACTATCTCTCTCGATACCCAAGCCTTCTATGTCGATTCCCAAGCCTTCTCTATCGATCAAAATACAAAACCATAAATAAAAAACCTTTCTATCTCAATTACCCTTCTCTCTCGCAACATCTCCCTCCCAAAACATACAAACCCAAACCTAGGGTTGGGCCTTTGTCGAAGAAGAGAGAGCAAAGCCTCGTCGATGAGCTTGTCTCTCTCTCAATATTAGCTTCTCTCTCTCTCTCTATATATATTATATATATATTAGCTTCTCTCTCTCATTCAAAAACAGGGAACAAATTAGGGTTACTGAGATTGAAGATTTTCCTGGTTCTCTAGTTTTCATTGAAGAACAGAACATCGAAGATGAGAGAGCCCTGAGCCTCGCCTCAGCCACGTCGAAGAACATAGGGCTAGGTTTCCGATTGAAGCTCCATGCAGAACAAATCTAGTCATGTTTGGTTCATACGCATCAAGCTTCTTCACCCTACTGACACCCTTATTTTTGGCCAAGTTTATAGACTCATCACCACTCAAGGTTTGAGTTTACTAACACTCACATTGTACTTATCTTTCTGATTTTGCTTATGAGTCAACACATATGATTAAATTGCTGAGTATAATTATACTTTCATTTGAAAGATTTATGTGAAAAGAAAAAAAAATGGAATAATGAAAATAAGAATACATATTTTCTATCACTTTTAATTTCTGAGGTACAAATATATTGTAATGATTGATTTGAAGGAGAAATTTGCTGATTTAAGGATATGGATTTTATTTTTCAGACGTAATGAAAAGGTTGTGGGCAAAGATTAAGAAGCAGGCAAAGATTAAGAAGCAAGCAAAGATGAAGAAAAATCAATTAGATTTAGATGGGAAGAAGACTTAGAAGTTGGGTAAGGATTCAGATGCAACAACAAAAAGATCTGATGCTTCTGACCTGAAAATCAATCAGGTGAGCTCCTCTTTTTTCAGTTTATTTCCATTTTTAGTTATTATATTTTCATCTCTAATAATTTAATCCGTAGAGGGAAATCGATTTCAGCTTCCAAAGGACATGTTCATTTAAAGTCAAACTATTTTGATTATGTTAATAAGCTCAAGATTTGGAAAATTGTATAAATAATATGCTAAAATACCTCTGTCTCACCTGCTTTAGCTCTGTTGCTGTTGGATTACTTAAAATTCATTATTGTTCTTTAGGAGCTGAAACGTTCCACAAAGAATTACAGAGTCCAAGAGCCTGAAGATGATGAACATCGTGACAATGATTGTAGAGGAGTTATAGGCTATATGGGAAGTGGAAAAACTGGTTTCAGGCAGGCATTATTCTTTTTTCCCCTCTCTGCAGTTGGCTATGAGCTGTGAAACCGAAGTTATCCACACTTTAAATATAGGCAAAACTGGTTTCAGACTGATATTATGCTTTGTATTCCCATGGTTCTTTTGCCATAAACGTTCTGTTTAAAGTGGGCTCTTTGTGCCTACTATTATTTGAACTGCTTCTTTCTTTTAGATAGTTCAGCTTTCACTAGAGGATTTGAAACATTTTTTTTATAAGAAACACCCAGGCCTGTCATTTTTGAATATGCAGTTTTATTAAGACCATATTTTGTTTAATAGATTTTCTGCAGGAAATTTGTTGTAGTAAATAGCTATTTCTCTATCAGTAAATTTGACTACTATATGGTATTGTTAGGCCTTTGCAGTTATTTGTTATTGTGACTGTCTTGAATCTTTACTGAGTTTTGGGTGTTATTAACTAGAAATTTTATGTGCTGCCTTTTAACTCAAGATAAGTGAAGAAAAGATTCATCACTTTGCACAACTAAAATTAAAATTTCTGATTACTTGAAGCTCATGAGATTAGTATTGATTTGGTTTCACGATAAACCATGCAAAAGTTGGACTTTTTGTTGACAAAATAGTTTTCTAACATTTAATGAATGACATGTCTTTTTGGAGGTTGCACTAGCCAAATATGTTACACGAGTGAGAATGTCACTCGTTTAAGTCCTGAAGATTGGTTATCTTTTGAGTCGTCGTAGATTATGAAATTTGGTACCTACCTACACCTTATATTAGCTGCTTATATTGTTAAAACATATTGTTACAAGAGTCACGAGACCTTTATATTGCCCTTGGATATGAGTTTTCTGAACATTTTTTCTCTTGCAGAGATTGAGCTTGTATTCTGCCATTCAACTCTTGGCCCCAACTCTATATGTGAAACTTTTTCTGTAGCACCAGTCACTCAATCGTGGATACCCTGTTGTGAAGCACTACCATTCAACTTAGGTTCATTTTTTTATTTTTTAGACTCAAAATTTCATTTTTTGTATTTTTCATTTATTGGAACAAGTTTGCTTGTATATTTTAAGGACAAGTTAGTTAGTTTTCAAGTTAGATTAATTTATAAGTTGATCAAATGAATAATGTAAAACTTTGTTGAAATGAGTAAATGCTAATGTTGTCAATTATTATATTGGTGTTCTTTATGTTACCTAAAATTATCTTTTAAAAGTGTTTAATATGAATACTCGACTATAATAATGAACCTTATGGTATCTCATTTTATAGGATATAAAATATTTGTGAATATTAATTCACAAGTATTAAAAATACATGTTGAATACATTCAACATGGATCCGAAAATACTATTAAACAACATTCTACAACAATAAAAAAAACTCTGTAAAAAGTGAGATACCATATGAGTCTTCACAGGAGGCATTGCGCCTCGTGAAATATGTGAACTTTTAATATGAGGGGTTGTCACAGGCGCCACATGATCCCTGTGAATTACTTTTTACGGGGATATCTGCCTTTTGAAGAATGTCATATTTCTTATAGTGAGATTGAAAATGGTAATTACTATGCATGGGAAAAGGAGTTTTGGGAGGGCTTAAACCTGACACATCTTATCTTGAGGATCTAAATAAGAAAAGAAATAGACAACAATATTAAAGTTGAATCATAGGAAGCAAGCACACATCTTGGAAGAGCTAAAGCAGATAAAAGATCTAGACCGAGCCTGATTAATGAAGAACATACTTGAAATCGTGAAACTTAAAACCCTAGAAATCTTCAGACTTTAAGTAGATACCCTATGTAAATTTGACCTCAAGCTCATCATCATGACCAATCAAGACAATCAGAGTGCATGAGAGTTTCGAGCTCTTAATTATACTCGAATCAACTCGTCGAGCATTCGCCTTGGTGAAAATCCCAAAGAGGAGAAGATGATTTAGATTTTATGGAGCTTTTAGAGAGAGAGAGGGAGGGAGGGAGGGAGGGAGCATGAGGAGATGAGAGACTGTGTGAGGAGATGAGAAACTGTGTGAGAGAGGGAATATTTGGGAGTGTGAGCAGCAAGTTTCGATTCCCGACATTTCAACTTTTCACAATTGTCCTTCCCCGCTTAATCTCATTTTTACTTTCTATTGCATTTTATCTCAAAGCGCTATAGTGTAGTGCAATAAAAGATATATTTTGTTGTAGTGATATATGCTATTTCCCATTGTGCTCCTTGTTAGTTCCTAAAATGGGCTTCTACCGGAATCATGGATTTTTTTAGTTTTCATCTCTAGTCACTGGTCGAGCCACTAGAATGAAATGAGTTAAGAATATATGGAGATCTTTCATCTTCACTTACTCGTAATAGGCTTTTCCTTTATAGAAGACTTCTTCTCAATGGCATAATTGTCCTCTTTATTTCTTCCTAGATCTTCAAAGATGACTAACTCCTTCGTGATCATTCTTCACTTTAATTTGATCCTCATAAAATCACTAGCAATTAACATCATCTCTTAACATTATGTTACCCATTCCAGAAGTGATGGTCATCCGTTCTAGAAGCGATTGTAACCCGTTCCATAAGCAATTGTCCCCCATTCTAGAAGTGATAGACTCATGTTCCAGAAGTGATAGTCATCCCGTTCCTCATTCTGACGAGATCTCCCGTTTTAGCGTTCTTTATGTACATGTGTCTTGGGTGGGTTTTTTCTTATTCAATTATGTTAACAATTTTTCTATGAGAAATTGGAGGAAAACCTAGGGTTTTCGAGCCTACAAATGAAAAACTGACATGGTTTTATGTAAATGTACCACGTGTACAGATCATGTACAAAATAAAACTATTAACGAAAGATGTTTATCATTAATGATTATAGGTTCACAGACCGAATAGATAAATTTGAAATTGTGGAAACTAATTAATTGACAACGAACAAAGTTTAGGGAAAGTTGGAGAGTCAATCCAAATAACCCAAGAAAACAGCAGGACAAATAGGCAACTGTGGAGTGAGAAAACAAACAAGTACAAAGGGAATCAATCCCCAGAGTAGATTGTCTATCTTTTGCCACCTTCTGCAAACATTGTCTACTCTCACTATACCTTATTCTAGGCAACAAAAAGCAAATAAATTAAAATAACACAACATGACAGATAATCACCAAAGTATATATTCCAAAGTCTAAGTTTCAGTCAAAGAATCTGAACTAAAATCACTCTTCATCATCCTCCTTTTCTGATATTCTCTTTCATTTCACGGAACATGATCCTCTCAATGTTCTAGATGAACATAGATGGTCATGTTAAAAATCTACGACCATTATAATTATTGATTTTATTATTTCTGGTGATAACTAAGATGAGAAGTCTCACACTTTGTCTATTCAGTATATAGGATATAAGATGGGAAGTCTCACACTTAGTCTATTCAGTATATGAGGAATCTGAGTTTTATTGTACAAAACTTAAGTGTTAATGTGGAGCTTTTCCATTTTCATCCCTGAAGTGATGCCATGTTCTTTAGGTCACATTATTTGATTTTTATTCTAATATAACATAAGTTAAAATAGAGAGAAGGTCAGACATTTCTAAGTGGCGTGTTTGAATGATTATTAACTATAGTATGACGTGTTTCATAGGCACTACAATTTTTATTATTAATTATAATAATTTTATTATTGATTAATTTTAATTGATTAAGTAATGTATCACTCATTGATTAGTAACTAATATATAAATTAAAAATTATTTTAATGAGTGTCATAACACACATCAATTTATAAATAATTAATATATTATTTAATTAATTAAAACATTATAAAAAATATTTAGTCCGTCTAAAACTATTGTTTGGAGAAAAAAAGAGATGAATGAAAAGTGAGAGTGTAAAAGAGTTGTAACTCTCAAGCGATACTTGACAAATGGAATAAAGTGGTAGCTAACGAGGTGAGCTTTTGGCAATGTTTTTGTCTTGTTTAGCTTTAGAAAGTGGTTTCAGTTATCTTGGAAACCTCATGGCTTCTGCAAAATATTAGCAATTAGTACTCATAAATTTTAATATATAAATAAAAAAAATATTTCTGAAATAAATTCTAATATATATAGTGAATTTTTTTAAAGATACATAATAGTCATGAAATAAAAAAATAAAAAAGAAATGCACTATTATATAACAAGAATATTTATAAGAAATAAAATAAAAAAGAAAGGCATATGATATGATTAGCGGTGAAAACCAAGCATAATTGAAGCAGACATATTTCACGTGGAAAGATTCATTTAGGTAATGGGGGGTTGGGATTTGGTAAACCCAATCTATCTATCCAAATCAAACCTGTAAATTTATTTTATTAATTATTTAATTAATGAATTTATTATTATTATTATTATGAGAGTAAGTGAGAGATGGATCTGGTAGATAGGCTTATTCAAGGTTGTAATAGGGCATCCTATGCCACTGATTAGGCACACTGTATTGAGACGGCTCTGTGGTTTACTCCTCTCCTCACGCGCATCTTATTGGACTAAACGACACTGCCACACTTCACCGTCATATTTCACAAATAATGTATAGCAAAATTTTGCTTGTTTTCCCAGCGTTTGGAAATCTTGTATTACTAGAGGGTGACGACGGTGTCTGAAAATTGGAGGAATCTGTGGGTTAGATTCAAGAGGAAAAAATGTAAATATGCTAATTCTTCTATTGTGGGTAGAGATAATACTTGTGGTTGATTCGTTAATTATGTTATTTGCATCTCAAAATATGAAGTTTCATGATTTTGCATATGACATCCATCGAGTGTAAGGTTTTTGAATTTTGAGGCTTTTCATAAATTATGAAATTACTTTGAACAACTTTTTATTGTGCTAAAACAATCTCGAATAAACTACCCATAGTTTATTTATTTTCAAAAATAATATAGTTTCACCAACCGGAAGAGCCTAATATATTCATTCTATTGTTTATAATCTTGAACACAATGCTTTTTTAGGCACGTCAGAACAAATCATAGAAAATTGAATACATACAAAATTTAAATTTATTTTTAGTGTAGAATTTTAAAAAAATGTGACGTATATAGCAACACTACTATAATTTATCGGTATATATACTAGAGCATATCTGATAAATGAGCAAGATGAACAGCCGATCAATTAAAAATTCTACATATGATATGAATTATGGAGGTTTTAGATATGCGAGTGTAAAAGCCTAAAATCTTACCAACCTTGATCGAAAGTCTTTCAACTTGATTAAAAGACACAATCTCAGTTAAATAAACTAGAGGACAAATCAACAATGAGTCAAAGATATGGTAAATCGGGGAAGAAATATCAATAGTTTGGAGGAATAAAATACGTATTGTATTATAAACAATTTTTTATGTCTATCTCCAATTGTGTAATTTATTTTAGACATACTTATTGAACAAGTGAAAAATACTTCACTGTCACATGGAACAAAAGAAACACATCGCCTCCAGAACGGGAAATCGACGTCTTTAGAACGGGAGACCATCGCCTCTAAAACGAAAACCATCACCTCCAGAACGGAAAATCATCGCCTCTAGAACGGGAAACCGACGTCTCGAGAACGGGATATCATCGCCTCTAGAACGGGAAACAATCACCTCCAGAACGGAAAAATGACGTTTCTAGAACGGGAGGACATCACCTCCAGAACGGGAAGCCGACGTCTCTAGAATGGGAGGTCATCGAGTCTAGAACGGGAATCGACATCTCGAGGATGGGAAATCATTACATCTTGGACAAAGATAGGATATCAGAGCGAAAAGGAGGATTCAGATTGACAGCCAATTGACCGTGATTCACTGGGTAAGCTGCGTCACTCAAACAAGACAGATTGGTAAAGTCACTAAGTGGCTCTGACTAGTTGATAGGGCAGCTGAGCGTGACAGATGAAAGATAAAGAAAAAAGTAGATCCCACGAATAGATGTGATCGTAGATCCGACCTTATCTGATGTTTTCATTACTATTTGACTAGTTTTAGCTAAACCCATGTATGAGAGGTTTATGAAAGGCCAATCTACTCAACAAAATGAAAGAGGGGGGACCTCAGAGAATTTTGGGAATGATAAAATATTTCTTTACATTTTACAAAGAATAATACAAGTTTGATCGATATTAACATATTTTCCCTGATTTTTCTAAAAGTCTAAGAAAAATCATTTACACTTATTATCATCCATAAATAGACACTGTCTTTAAAATATATTATTAAGTATGAGACACAAAACTAATCGACCAAAAGATGTCTTGATTTCCAACAAATAATACAATATTTAGAGTCCATCTCGAAACTAATCAATATAGGTTTTCACTTTCAGTAAATACCTATTAGTTTGTTTAGAACAAGAAACGTATAATTTGAGTTAATTGAAATTTATATTCCTAGTGAAATAAAATGATAAAAAAAGAACAATCCATTGGTGGAAATTCTCGTTGTTTAGGTAATCTAAAGGGTTATCACTAATATACGGCTGGGTGGATGCTTAATTAATACTAATTACTAAAGAAAACCAAAATACTCTCAAGCAAGTATTCTACTGCTTTATTTTTCTTCCTATATCAATACACAGTACCATAAAATTCTTTTTATCTCTTAGTGATATAGATAGTTGAGTACAATGAAAAGCTAGTGCATCACAAATGCAATGTTTTTTTTTACTAATTTAATCTCATTAATTGCATATTAAAATTCTGCTAATTAAATCATCATCTATTGCACAAAATTTTCTAATTTTGCTTTTGGCTATAAAATTTAATTTGTTTCAACAATCATTGTAAAAACATAACATGATTCGATTTTGTAAATAGATTTCACATTGAAAATTGAAAGACTATCAATTACATGCATGAATTTTGAGGTAGAATCAAAACTTAATATATCTATTATTTCATGAGTAAGTAATTTGGAGATGAGGAACAGGATGGTTGGAATTTCCTCGACGAAACAACCTTCGATTGGCTTCCCTGTGTTAACACAATCCTGTTAAGTTAGACTCCTCACCTTCTCAAATAGAAATATAAACGTAACTTTGACAATACTATGAGAGAAACGAGTATATTAAGAAATCCCGTGTAAAGAGTGTGCATTATATATAGAGACATTAAAAATAGTAGTGTTTGTGCAATAAGGCTTAATTTAAAAAAAACAATTATCAAGAAAAAAATCAAGTGCATGAATTATGTAATGAATAGTGTTAATGTATAAATAGCCTTAAAACATTGTGTCATTTGTAAGTACAACACATATACTACAAAAATGGCTTTTGGAGCCCTAAACTTTGATAAAAGATGATAACACCTCATTACGTTAGTTTCAAAAACCAATTTACTTATGTTAATTTTGACCTTAGCTAGATTCTAAAAAATGTTAAAAAATCACTTAATCACAATACTTTCAACTTCACATAAAACTATGTATATAAAACTGAAAATATTTAAATAGGCGATTGCACGATAATTGTAAGTTCTTTTAACATTAAACTGATATTCAAATAAATAATGGGCGTTATTGTCTATTTAACAATGTTGAAGATAGGGTAAATACTAATAGCACCTCGAAATGGAATCACATTCCATTTTAGAGAGCGTGTACACGGCCCCAGATGAGCGCGTGGGGTTAGTAGTATGGCGCGGGATGTGGTACACGACCTTTTGATGCTAACGTAAGCTAGAAGTTGCAGATGTACGTACATCTTCAAAAAGGGTAAAAAGAGCACATGATTTCACATCATACATTGTTGGAGTTTCTATTCTCTCTCTTTGTAAATCCTAAGCCATTCTTTGATGCTCTTTCACTAGAGTTTCTTACTCTTTTGATGCCACTTGTCACTTTTAAAAAAAAGTCAAGTTCGTTAAAATCAGCCATATTCTTAATATAACAATTCTTCTCATAACCATGTAATTTATTTAATTGACATCGATAATAAATGATAAATAAATTCATTCTGTTAAAAATGATATAATTTATGTTTGAAAAGATAGTATTATATTTTTATAATCAATCCGACTCAACTATTTTTCTAATCAAAACATAAACTGACTAGATTTTTTTTAGGTTTAGGTTAATTCAAGTTTGAAAATTAAAAAAATATGATTTTAACATTTCCAATATCGAGGAAAAAACAAGGGGTATTTCGGTATACATGTTAATTAAACGAAGTTAGTTTGAAATTTAACATTTTTAAATTTTTTTTGTCACTCAAATTTAACATAAAGAGAGGTCCATATTATTTTTTTTTAAATTTTAAGAATATCCATGACATTTAAAAAAATTACAAGAGGCATTAGAGAAGTAATTCTTATCTTGTTTAAGTCAGATAACCCATCATAAACTTATCTAATTCGTGATAATAATTGATTTCACGCAAGTATGAAGTTTAGACTACTTTAAAGAATCTTGCCTTCTACGACTCCTTTTACAAAAATAATTTTGAGATTCAATTATGATGTAAGTTATGATTGTATAATAAATTATGTTTGTGTGTCTATTTCTTATTTCCAAAAATACTCGGCCATGAAAAGATTTTTTTTTAATTTTTGTGATTTTTAGGCTTGTCAAGTTAATTTGATCAGGAATTACTAGTTGTTTAAATAATTAAATATTTATGTATATAATTAAATCACCAATTATCACATCTTAGCTTTTAAAGAATAAATATTGATACACTTGCCTATATAATTTCTTTTTGTGAAAGTTACATATCATTCTTTGAAAATTGTGGATAATGTGGCTTGAATCATTCCATTTGTCTATGATATATTAAAAGGGGCTTAAGGGGAGAAACTTTTTATTTCTCTTTTTACCCTCTAAGCCCCCTTAAAATATTACACAGAATAGGTATTTCGCCTATTTTCTATTTAATTCCTTTAACTAATTCTATAAATAGTTTGTGAATTAATTATGTTGATAATATTGTGTAACTAGAAACGTGAATGTCCGTTAAAATCAATCGCAAGATATTTTTTTATATATAAGAAATATTTATCTTTTAGTTAATAATAATTTGTTCGTTTGTAATTTATAATTCATAAAATTTATATTATGTAACATATATGTTATTAACAACGTAAAAATTCATGCAAATAAATTTAGAGAAAGACATTGATATACTTTTCAACAATCTATTAATGATATAATTATTTCTTAGCAAGGTGAAAAATTGATGAAATAACACCATTTTCTAAGATTCAAAAACTATGTTTATAGTATAATTTCAAACATCTATATTAAAAGGGGTTTAAAGGGGAGAAACTTTTGATTTTCCTTTTTAACCTCTAAGCACCCTTAAAAAATCATACATAATAGTTATTTCACCTATTTTCTATTCAATTCCTTTACATAATTCTATAAATAGTTTGCGAGTTAATTATGTTGATGTGTAACAAGAAATGTGAATGTCGGTTATAGTCAATTGTAAGATATTTTTTTATATATAAGGAATATTTATATTTTAGTTAATAATAATTTGTTCGTTAGTAATTTATAATTTTTATTAGGTAACATATATGTTATTAACAATATAAAAATTCATACAAATAAATTTAGAGAAAGACATTGATGTAATAAAATTATTTTCTAAGATTCAACAACTATTTTATAGTATAATTTCAAACATCTAATTTTTTATTTTAACATATTATCTTATGTGCACTATGTTCGAGTATTAAATTTTTTAATATATATCATATCTGAAATATGTATAATTATATTTTTAATGAGTCACTACATAATAAATACTATGCATAACATGCAAAGCACGTTGTTTTGTGAGGGTCTTTAAATATTTTTATCAGTGAGTATGATTGATATATTATTTAACTCAAGGTCAAATATAAATTTGAATTCATAAATTATATTAAAATAAGTATATTATAGTTTATTTTATAAAGAAGAAATAAAACAAATATATTTGTTCTATGCTTAGTGAAAAATGACAATATTCTTTCGTAATTTCTCTTCATTTTTCTTAGACATGATTGTTGATAGCGACGCAGCAAAAAATTAGACTTATCACGTACAACGCACGTACGTTTTTACTAGTTTCTCTAAAGCCGAGTTTGAGTAACTATACCCCATCTCCATTTTATATCAATGTTGACTTCAAACTAAGAGTATGTCTGTCTGTTTCGTGTCTTGAAAATGAGTTCTTAAAAAATAAAAAATAAAAAATCAATGTTGAAATATTAATATTTAAAACTTGTTGGGCAGTGATTTTACATAATTATTTTAGCACAACTTAATTATTTAAAATAAAATCAATTAAAATTAGAATACCTAGTGATAAGATGGTTAAATCGAGATTTTTTAAAATACGATAACTAAACTAAAAATCAAGACATATTGTAATGTCCAAATTGAGCATTTTTCCATTATTCGGGTGCATGTATTTTCTTACAAGATACAACTAAAACTTAAAAGTGAATTTAACCGAATGATTCGAATTCACAAACACATAATCAAAGGCATGTCGATTATCTTGCCAACCCATCCTGCGTATAATTTCTCTAAGTTTAAAGAGTAACGTCAATTTATTTTTTTACAAAAATAAAAAATCTATAAAAAAAATAAGGAGATATTGACTCCAACCAGGTTTTATAGTATGTATGTGGGAGCTAAACTATTACTAACTCAAGTTGCCAAATTTTATTATATTTTAATTAATTAAAATCACTAAAAATCAGATTCCAAAAATTCAATTACTGTCACACCCAGCTAATAGGAACTGACAATGGAATATGTAAAAGTTAAGACAAGATTAACTTTGTCATAAACTCCTTTAATTAATTCATATTTTCCATTTCATCAATTCCTTCCCCCCTCAAACATAAAATGATTTTCCTATTCCCACATAGAAATAAAGGAATAAAGACCCATCACTCTCTCTCTCTCTCAAAAAGTTTTACCTTCTAATGCACGCCTTCCTAGTCATATT
Source organism: Datisca glomerata (assembly GCA_003255025.1). Classification (NCBI taxonomy): domain Eukaryota; kingdom Viridiplantae; phylum Streptophyta; class Magnoliopsida; order Cucurbitales; family Datiscaceae; genus Datisca; species Datisca glomerata. The sequence continues at coordinate 392,142 of QANY01012253.1, forward strand.
TCCTACATAAATAGCCACAAACACCCAAATCCCGTATTATTCCCATTTACATCTTCCATTTTCCTTCCCTCTCTCTTTCCTACCTCCCAAACAACATTCATCCATCCATCAAGCATGTCTACCACCGATTTCCAATTCCTCCAAGACCTCCCCCAAATCCACCTGTCCTCCATCAAAATCCATCCCCCACAACCCTCCTCCCAAGACGATCCCATAAATGATGAAAACAAAAACAATAAACGAACCGATAACGACCCTGGAAGCAGCAGAATTGAGCGAACGGAAAGCGAGAAAGACGATGAGGGATGTCAAACGCCGAAATCAGATCAGAATAAGATCCCAGCTATGCTGAATTGTCCGCCTGCACCGAGGAAACCTACGAGACGGGTCGTGTCGTGCAAGAGGAAATTGACGGAGTTTGAATTCTTTGAGATCGTTAACCGCAACGAGATCGACAGGTTTTTCGCGTCGGCTTTCGAGGTTTCCGGTGGTGATGGTGATGTTTCGTCGACAAAAAGAAGCTGTTGCCACTGCAAATGAAATGGTGGATGGTTCGGTTTTCAACGGTAGACAAATTATTTTTTATTTTTTTGTTATTTCTTTGGGGTTTAGAATGTTGTATACAATCAATCTGTGATCTATATGTAATATCTAAATTACACGTCAATATATTATAGAAAATTGGCTTGAATTTGGCTGAGATTCAATCTTAAGACAATTTGGATCTGATCCCAACATATGTTAACAAATATATATATACAATTCTGTAAGAGAAGTTCGGATATTTTTTGTTTATATTGTTGGAATTATGAATTTTTATACTTTAATTTGGGATATGCGTAATGGGTATGAGAAATGTGATTTTTTTTTTTTTTTTTTGCATTAAGAAGATATAAAATCTATGCGAAATGAGAAATGTGTTTTGAGAGAAGATGTGGTAGATGAGGAGAAATAGATAATTGTAATTAAGATTTGTTTTCTTTTAAACTTGTAAGATTTGTTTAATAGGTAAGAAGAAGATTTGTGGGGTTAATTTAATTAATATAATTATTTATTTATGCTTCTTGTTATATGCAATATTTTATTGGTTGTTTGTTAAGATGGTTGATCTGCCTTGTGTTTGACATTTTCACATCGATTGAGTAAATGACACGGCTTTGGGATTGATTAACTACATTTCTTTGAATAATTTTTGTAGAGAGACAAACAAGGAAAGCAATCGATGTTCTCTTTGAATTATTACCACAAATGATGTAATGTTTATAATGTCTTGCACTACCTAAATAATGTTGATTAATATATGAAAATAGACCACAATGGTAATGGGATCACTATTTATTTTCAAACTCATAAAATTTGAATTTTTGAAAAAATCAAGATTTTTTTGTGCCCATCACTAATTTCTTACAAATAAATTATCAAATTTCTAATGTTGATATATACTTTTTTTTAGAAGTAAATTAGGAACATAGAGCTATTGAAACTATATGAATTGATTAGGAAAACATTTATGTTATCATTTGCATATATTTAATATTGTGAGTTAGAATAATGTCAATATTGAAAGAAAGAGAAAAAAAAAGAATAAAATCATATGAGAAATATAGATGACAAATATGCATGGGGCCAGGATTTATTTAAGAGACGCCCATTATGCGCCAAAGTTGTAAATATCCATCTTAAATATCATATCATCATATAAATAAATGTCGGTCCAAACCCTCTCTAATTATCATTTTCTTATTTGATCAATAATGTATTGGATAAATAATGTGTAGCGCTGTTTGTTTTCTAAATTCAACATCAACAAGTAGCTCAATAAAAATTTCTATGACACCGTGAAGCGAGTACGACACATATGATACGGATACATTATAATTATCGCATATAATTTATTAAAAAATTTCCACCGTTATCAACTGACTTTTAGGTTCTAACATATTTTATAAGGTTAAAATGTAAAATACACCCCCGCACTTTGATAAAACTGTAAACTATACTCTTAAATTTTTTTTCATATTTTTATACTCATACACTTTGACTAAACTGCAAAATATACTCCCGTTAGAAATTCCGTCAATAGCCTTAAAAGACACGTGCCTAACCTCCGTTAACATACCTGTTAACGGAAGTTATGTGAAGTGAAGTTAATCTTTTCTTACCTTTTCTACTTTTACTTTCAGTCCTTTTTTACAGCCCTAAATAAAAAATTATAGGGGAGGGGGAAAAGTTTCATCGCGACAAAGATGGAAAAGGGCTAGGGTCCAATTTTTTGGCCAGATCTGGGGGTCAAAGAAGTCAAAATTTCTTGAGGAACTCTTTCGGGTATGTACTCTATTTCGATTATTTAGTTTTTTCTTACAATTCTAGGTTTTCATGACTTGATTTATGTTCTCTATTTCGACCATAATTGGCATATATGACTCGATTTATGTTCTCGTTGGTTTCTGTTATGGGTTCATTGATTTCTGTTATGGATTCGCTCGATTTTTGTTCTGTATTGATTTCTCGTTGGTTTTATGGGGTTTTTTTTATGCGATTTATGGCTTCACTCGATTTCTGTTATATGTATATGGGGTTTCAGGTTCCCGTTGGTTTCTGTTATGCGGTTTTTTTTTGTATTTGTTATGCACCGTTTTGGCTTTGTTATTGTTTATGGGTTATTTGTCTATGCATAGTTATGGGGTTATGTACTGTTTTGTTTTTGTTTTGTGCTTGGCTTTGTTTCGTTCTATATATAAAGTTTTTTTTGACTTTGTTTTGTTCATTAAAGTTTTATTTGTTCTATAAATTTTCTTTGTTTTGTTTTGTTATTCAGGCATTGTTTATCCCTAACTCCTATGTTTTGTTAGTGCAGGTGAAAAGGACAACAAGTATTGTGGAAATGAGGGACATAACACTAGAGATTTATTGTGGCGGCACGTTTGAGTATGTTACGAATATAACATATAAGAACGGTGAGCTATGCAAGTTTCATAATATTGATCCTGATTTATTATTCATATCAGAATTAGAGGTACAGTGAAAGAAATGTGATATGATAATATATCATGGTATAGTTATAAGTTTCCACATGAGGACTTGTAGGAGTTGGGAACTTACAGGCATACCTTGTAGTCATGCCGCATGATGTATTATGGAGAATAGAGAGGAGGTGGAAGATTATGTTGATCCTGGCTATAGTAGAGTCACATTCTTGAAAACATACCGCCACTACATAATGCCAGTCCCTAGTCATGAATAGAGGCCTAAATCAACCTTTCATACTACTGCACCACCAATAGTAAGACCTGAACCCGATAGACCTAAAAAGGCTCGAAAAAGGGCAAAGAGGGAGGATGCAGCCGCTTATCAAGGTAGTTATAAGGGCATATCACTTAAATGTGTCAATTGTCAAGGATGAGGGCATAACAACAGAACATGAAACAAACCTCCCAACCCGAAAATGAAGATTCGAAAGAAGACTATACATATTTTAATATAATCTTATTAAATAATCTCAATATAATCTTATTAAATAATTGTAATATAATTTTATTGAATTTTATTTAGGTTACTGCTAGTATACACTAATCTCAGAGTGCTAGAGAACAATCGACTACTACAACGAGGACTAAATTACCAATACGTATTATTAAAATTTATCGTTTACATTTATTATTAGTTTTTACTATTTAATAATCATCTTATTGAATAGGTTCAAAGAGTTACGACTGATGTGATAGGATCTCAAAGGCCGTTAACTGTTGTACAAGGATCTCAGGAAACGTCAAGTGTTGTCCAACTTCCTAGAAGAAGTCCAAGGAAGAAATCAATTCCGACTAGTAGTCCTAGGAAGAAAAATGAACGTAATTAGAAATATGTATATTTTTAGGTGCACTTTTTTGTGAATTTATGTGATAATGAATATATGAAAGTCATTTTTAGGTGCAGTTATTTTTTACAGCAGGAATGAAGCAGTTTTTTTTACAGACTCATTTTTTTTTGTACATAATGAAGCAGATTTTTTAATGCATGAAAAGAAAGCAAAAAAATTATCATTAATGAAGTAGGATTTCCTTCTTACGTGGTAAGAAACTAGATCTAGAAAATATATTAAAACTGAAGTGGGGGCTTAAAAATGAGGAGAAATGAGAGAGTTATTTATAGGGGTAAAGTAATATAGGAAATGGACGGAAGTTGAGAAAAATGGACAGAGTTAATTTTCTGTTAGATTTAACCAAAAAATGTCAATGAGGGGTATATTTTACAGTTTAGTCAAAATACAGGGGTATACAAATATGAAAAAAAATATAATGATATAATTTGTAGTTTAGTCCAAGTGCATAAATGTATTTACATTTTAACATATTTTATAATGAAGTAATAGATAATGACCATGCAACAGCTAATACACAGCTTGTGGTCCTCAAAGATTTTCAAGAGATGTCTATTTATTGGATTTGGCCTCATTCTCACGTGTCTATTTACCATAAAAACAAAATATACACTATCGGGTCACTGATCATTAGTACACATATTTATCTATCATTTTTATCGAGATTTTTTATGATATGATATAGATGTGAGCTAAAATGTGATGACAATGTAATAAATTTTGATGTACTCAATAATTTCTTTGGTGGATGTCTAAAATAAGAAGGATTTAATTTTAGATGAAAAATAAGAAAGAGTGTATGAGGGTTGAATTAGTCCTAAGAGAGTGTGGGCTTTGAGAGAGAGAAAGAGAGCTTAAACAATAAGCTATTGATTATACCTTGGTTTTTTTGACGGAATAAAGAGCTTAGAATAGAACTTCATGATGGAGAATATATACAATCTGAGAGAGAGAGAGAGAGAGAGAGAGAGAGAGAGAGAGAGAGAGTATTGGGGTAACGTATGAAAGATGGTAAGCATAAGAGTAAAAGAGGGAATGATACTTTTAGATGATTCTAAAAGTGAGAGAGAGAGAGAGAGGACTGTTCAATCAATGGCTTATATAGTTGCGTCACTGTCAAAAAAGAGTTAAAAAAGAACCCCATCACTGAATCCATCTTTAAAACAAAAGAACTGAAAAAGAATAAGAAAAAAAGAATAGGCCATGTATTCCTCACTAAAACTTGTCTTTGGCGACAGAAATGAGAAAACTTGTCGTTAAAAATCATATGTTCATTGCTAATTAAAATGACGGAAAAGTTAGGTTGTTGCCATATCCCCGTTTGGAACTTTGGCATAGGTACTCTGTAGCGGAATAAAAATTTCGTCCCCAAATGTTCATCTTATGGCGGCGAAATGAAGTTCTTCATGTTATTTTTCAACAAGTTACAAACTTCATTAGGGTTGGAAAAATGTACTTGAACCTATGATTTCCCCTATGGGTGTAGATTAACAATCTGATTAAATCCATCGTCATTGGTCGATGAACTTATTTAGTATTTAGAGTTTCATATATACTCTACCACATAATTTTCTATTTGAAGTAAAAAAAAATTGCAAATTTTCTCTCTACGATACTCATTCTTCAATTGTGTTATGAACCGCTTACTTGATAGGGGCTTCACTCATCAAAATTACTTACATTTGCTTTCCCCTTGAACTTTTTCATTAGAAGTACATATAATTTTCACGTGGCCATTGACTAAGTAAAAAGTCAGAGTTTACTAACACATGTCAGATGTAGTAATTAATCGATTTGGCTGGTGTGACCTAGAACAACTAATTTAGTTGGCAGATAAATCTCCTCTCATATAAGAATTAGTTTTTGAGTTTTCGTCCTTACTATTGTTTGCTTAGGAAAAAATTAAACTGATAGGTTTTAAATTACATGTCTTTAGACACAAACACGCGCAAGCCCAAAAAACACACACACACATATATACACACACACACATATTCTATTGTTCTTAGTTTTCAGACTCTATAATTAACTTTATTTAGAGAAACCCACGAGCCATTAAGATTGTCAGGATTATGATTCTACTTAGAATCGGTGAAGAAATATCAAGACATAAGAGAACTAATACAGGTTGATAATCAAGAAGCAGAAAGAAGAAGAGGAAGGTGAAGAGAAGAAGAAGATTAACATTCTCATTAAAACTAAACAGAATACGAAACTATATTTTAACAAGTGAAGCACCAATGTCTATAAGTGAAGGAGAAGATTAGAATACCCTCAATAGATTAACAACCAAAACTAACTCACAAAACGTATATCACTTAACATCCCTCCTCAAACTTATCTCAGGTTTGAGGATAAGTTTGTCCTTGACAAAAAGAAACTGAGGAGTTGAAAGGGGTTTAGTAAATAGGTCAGTAAATTGAAGTTGAGAGGATATATGCTTTACAATAAGATCTTTCTTCCCAACTCTTTCTTCCCAAGTCTATTTCTACATTTTTAGTCTAAGCATGAGAACTGGGTTCGAAGGCAAAGCAATGGCAAAGGTATTATCACAAAACAACACAGGAGCTTGTGACTGGTATACATGAAAATCTTTCAAGAGTTGCCTTAGCCAGCTTAATTCTGCAGCAGAGTTGGCTAGAGCCTTGTATTCTGCTTCAGTCAAGGATCGAGCAACTGTAGCCTGCTTCTTAGCACTCTGAGATATAGTATTATGTCCTAGAAAGATACAAAATCTTGATGTTGATCGCTATCCGAAGGGACACCTGCCTAATAAGCATCACAATATGTCTACAAGTGAAGAAAACTTCGTCTAAATTAGAGACCATGAGCAAGAGTTCCTAAGATATATCTGATTATACATTTAAAAGCTACAAAATTGGTTGTTGTGGGGGAGTGCATGAACTGACATACCCTGTTAACTAGAAAAGCAGATATATGGTAGAATGAAAGGGAGGTATTGAAGTGAGCCAACAAGACTCCTATACAAGGTGACATCAGACAAAGACAATCCAACATGACTGTAAAGAGGTGATTTGGTGGAGCAATGAGATGAACAAAGCTTAGCATCTATCATACCAGCTTTGAGAATTAAGTGTTTTGTATATTTAAGTTGGTTCAAAAATATACCAGAAGTAGTTCTACTTATCTCAAGACCTAAAGGTACTTTAACTCACCTAAATCAGACATGTCAAAGGCTTTCTATAAATTATGCACAATGCTATCAATATACTTAGAATTACTGCCACTTAGTAAGACATCATCAACATAGAACAAGATGTAAGTGAGGGAGTGAGAAGTAGCCTGAACAAAAAGAGAGGAATCTGATTGAGAGCCAACAAAAACAATATAGTGAATTTCTCAAACCATGCTCTAGAAGCCTGTTTAAGACCATATATAGACTTGTTAAGTCTGCACACATAATTAGGATAATTTTTATCAACTAATCCAGGTGGTTGACACATGTAAACTTCTTTAGAAATATTACCATACAAAAATGTATTCTTGACATCTAGTTATCTTAATGGCCAACCATAAGTGGCAGCCAAGAAAAGTAAGATTCTAATAGTAGGTTTCTTGACAATTGGGCTAAAGGTCTCTCCATAGTCTAAGCCTGATTGTTGGTGATATCTTTTGGCACCTAACCTAGCTTTGTGCTGAGTTATAGTACCATTGGGATTGTACATGATTTTATACATTCATTTACATCCCACAAGGTTTTTGTCATGTGGTATAGGGAATAAGGTCCATGTGTTATGTGATATAAGTGCATGATATTCGGTCTGCATTGCCTTTGTCCAATCTAGACTTTTAGAGGCTGAAGCAAATGTGTGAAGTTCAGTACATATGGTGTGAGCTAAAAAGTGAATGGCAAGGAAGGCTATTTTCTTAGAAATGTCAGGTTTTATCTGGTCTGCATAGGATGGGAAGATTGAACCTGATATTGGATAGAAGGGATATTTGAATAGGTATGGTAATGGACAGACTAGAGGAGATATTAGGATATGCATAAGGATCAAAATCAGAAGCAATACATGAACCATAATTATTACGTATATCAGTATGCACAGTAATATTTTATTTAAATCAGATTGCAATTCAGTATACACAGTAGTATCCAGATAAGAACAAAGACTATATTTTGAATAATTAATATCATATGCAGAAAGAAAGAGTAAATCAGTAGGCAAAGTAGTAGAGTTCACAAGGATGGATGTGTCAATCATAGTGCTAGTGTGCATAGTAAAGGGAGAAGGAGTATTACCTGAGCCAGTAGAATTAGCGGAAGTAGCAGTGTTGAACTCACTATCCTTATTAGTAGAAACATAAGATAGAAAATGTAATAAAGCATTATAATTGTTATTAGTAGCATTTGTGATAGTGGGAATTGAATTGGCAATAGAGGAAGCAAAAGGAAGCACAATTTCATCAAATAAAACATGTCTTGAGGTATAGTATTTATTGTGAACTTTATCATAGCATAAGCTGCCTTTTTTTATCTAGAGCATACCCAAGGAAAACAATTGTGTAGTTTTAGGTTGAAACTTATTTTTCATGTAGTTTTTTAGATTTGGGTAACAAGTACAACCAAAACTCTACTAAACTATTTTGCCAAAAAGTTTTTCAAAAGGAGATGCATTCTTAAGGACAGCAGTGGGCATTTTATTTATAAGGTAAGTTACTGTAGAGAAGGAAAAATCCAATAAGTAGGAGGACAAAAGAATGGTGAAGCAAAGTGAGACCAGTCTCAACCAAGTGCCTATGCTTCCTTTCTGTAACACCATTTTGCTGAGGAGTATATAGACATGTTCTTTGATGCACAATGCCATTATCAATGAGATATGACTGAAAGGAGTGACTGGTGCATTCACCTCCTCCATCAGTCCTTAAAACCTTAATTTTAGTTGAGAACATGTTCTCAACAAGGGGTTTAAACTTCTTGAAAATAGAGAAAACTTCAAATTTGTTATTAATAGGGAAGAACCAGGCAAAACGTGATATGTCATCAACAAAAATCACATAAAATCTATGTCCTAGCAAAGAAGCAGTTGGAGAAGGCCTACAAACATCACTATGAATATACAATGGAGAATCATCAACAGAATCTGAGGCAGTAAAGGGAAGCTTGGCCATTTTATTAGTGATGCAACTTATACAAATATATTTGTCAAAATTAGAACCAATACATGAAATATGTGTCTTATTCAAAATCTATTTAACAACAGTAGTGGCAGGATGTCCTAACCTAAAATGCCAAACAAAGTCAGAGTGTTTGTTTCTAGTATAGGCAACAGTACAACTTTGTAAAGATGTAGGAATGGGGTATAAGCCATTAACACTAGAGCCTTGTATATAATTTGGCCTGTGATTTTGTCCTGAATCCAGAAAACAGAAGCATAAAAACGAATAAGTAACTGTTATTGAGGCAAAATTTATTTACTGTCAGTAAATTTGATGCAATTTGAGGAACACAAAATACTTGTGATAAAGGAAAAGTGTTATTAGAGATAGAGAGAGCTAGAACCTGTATGAGAGATGGGGAGAGATTGCCATTATCAACAAATATGGTTTCATCACCACTATATGCAGAGACATCATGCAGATTGTTTAGATAAGGAGTAATGTGGGTGTTGCATCCTATGTCTGTGAGCCATACCTGTGGCTCATGGCTGTCAAGGCAGACAGATTTGGAGATGGACTTCTTCCTTGATAGGAGAAGTTTAATCGATGGAAGCAGTTTACCGAGCTGTGTACCATCTTGTGGCAGATTTGACATTGAATCATGTTGCCTTGAATGTTGATATCATTCTTGATTTGTGTTGGAGGTCTTGCTAAAGGGTTGAGAATTTTGAATTGGTGGAGGTCCTAAAATAGAAGGAAACTGAGGATTGGAGTTCCAATTCTCGATCTTCCACCTCTTCCATTGGTGAATCTCCCTGAGTTGTTTCTATTTTCTCAAAAGTTCCTGAATCCTCTCCCACGGTTTGACCCTCTGTTATAGTTGAAAGAAGCAAGAAAGGTAGAGTTCTAGATTGGGTCAGAGCTCAATTCTGAAGAATAATCATAAATGAGAGCCCTACAGTCTCATCAAGGTTAGCCCGAGGGTACTTTATTCGGTAGTGAATCACATACTAAAAAAGAGGCAGACATGCACGCCCTATTTGAGACTACTAAGGCAGACGATGGACTCTTTCATTAGGGAAGCGAATAAAAGGCTGGATCAAGAAAAGGGGGTACTACGAGCCCTCTACCCCACTCATCTAACCAACTCGCGTGGTTCACTGGTTCCACCAACTAGACTCTTAGAGTGATTCAGTCGATACAGAAGTGCGCTAGAAGTGTGCGGGGTGTGCTGTCCCTTTTGGGTTGGGCCCTTCCCCATAAGGCCTCACCGTCGGGGCATAAGCGCCATCTTGTTACCCATATGCAAGGCGCTGTCTTAGGTCTTAACCTTCCCTGATAAGCACCAATGTCTATAAGGGAAAGAGAAGACTAGAATACCCTCAATAGATTAACAACCAAAACTAACTCACAAAACCTATATCACTTAAGAATCGGTGCAAGGGACGTGTGGATAAGATTAAGAATCATAAAATCCTATCAAATGTTGATATTCATCTCTGGAGAAAAGATTTGTATCATTGATAACTCAATATTTTGAAGAAAGCTAAGTATATAATATCAGGTCATTTAAGATAATATGATAGAAATTAAAGTTCTTATACTTCTAAGAAAGTTCGTACGCTGAAGATATCGACTAAGCTATTCTTTTGTAAACAAGATTTTTTACGCATTGTTGAATGAAAATATCTCCTCATTTGTAGTTGATAATGGTGTAATGGTGCATTAAGTGTCTCAAGATCTAACCCCACGCTTAAAGTTGAATTGAATTACCCATGAGAATAGAATTGATGTGAATTGAAATTATAAACGGTGTTTAACAGCTTCATTAAAATGACTGCAATTTGTCTCTTCTTTGGTTTCTTTTTTTTATCCATAAGAATTATTTCCCATTTTCCTTTTATTCCTTTTTTTCCAATTCTCATAAATTCCATTGTCCAGTGCCTCACTACAACAACATAATCGACTTACAAAGTCGCATTTAATCATATTTCAATCCTGAAGACATGCCTAGTAGATAGATAGATAGAGAGGAGATTATGAATATGAGTTGCGGTTACCCGTTTAGGGATTTTCATTTTGTTTGATTTTTTTTAATTTCTTCATCTTTATTTTTTATCCATAAGTTTTCATCACGATGTTCTCATACACCATCTAATTCTCACTCCGTTTAAGCTGAGTGCAACAAATTGACCCATTGACCAAAAAAAAGAAATAAGAACCTAGTAGATTGTAGAATCATAGACTTACATTGTTCTTTATACGATCCTACTCACAATGTTCTAGGATCCTACTCGTGATCCTACACGATGATACAATTATACTAACAATCTTGTCACAATCATGTCAATTTATGATTTCACAATGCCATTCAGATTGTATGGGCTGTATAGGTCGTGTGATCGTAGGAGTTAGATTGCGATCCTTATAATCCTGGCCATGACAGCTATGCAAGGCCTTCAAGAGGAAACAAACAAGTCTTAACATTGAAATAAAGGCTTGAGAATAGTTATTCGTGTAAAAAGTAAATTACACACACGGACTTTTTCTTTTGACAAAAAAATTAATAAATGTTAAAAATAAAGTCATGTTCTCTTGAATTTCTAAAAATATACCTATCTACTCTTACTTTAAATCAGATGTAAATATAGAACGAGAATCCAAGCGACGTGCTGCTTACTACATACCAAGATCCCACCCAAGATCACCATTTATAATTAAAAGCTCAACTTATGACATCACAAATCTATGTGACAAAAATGAATTGATGTATTTTGATAATTTAAATATTAAAATCAATACAGTTTTGACACATAGACTTATGATGTACTAGTAATTAGAATAAATAACATTACTTTTTACATTTGCCACTTAAGAAGGACACACCGTGACATTTTTAAAGTTTATGAATCTTTTTATTCAATGAGAAAAGTTAATGGGTGTTATTCGCATTTTACCTTAAAAAAGAAAAGAAAACGTGTGTAAAAAACGTGACTTGTCAAAGCATTAAATAAACACATCCAAAATTAGTTCCAAAGTAATTAAATATTTAATGTCTAAGAAACACAGATCAGAATCTTATCCATTGGAAACCGTCTTCATTACTATACTTTTCTTTAGTTGCCGAAAGAAAGGAGAAAGAAAATTGAGACAGAAACTGAGGAAAAGGAAAGAATGAGAAAGAAAATCACAGAAAAGTACCGAAAGAAAATCAATGTTTCATTTTGTAAATAACGAGTCACGTGGTTAAGAGTGACGTATCAGAAGGAACACGTGACATATAAAGATTTTTATAAAATGTGCACTTATTTATAAAGTTGACGATCCCATTATATAAAATTAGGTATTAAATATTGTACTTCATTTTTGAGTTTAATGATAAAGATTCGAAAGTCTTTTCTTGCTTGGAGACAATCTGGGGGCCGTGGTATAGTAGAATTAAGGCAATGTTCACTACATCGAGACGAGAAGATCTCCTTGAAGGATGTAGCCACCTTACGATTCTCGGAAGTGCCACCTTTGTGGCGCACCGGAAGAACCCTGGGCGCGGCTCCCCATGCCACTCCGGGGGGAACCTCGAGGATAGCTCTCTATGCCACCACGGGGTGAACCCCGGGCAGGGCTCCCCATGCCATCCCTAGGGCAACCCCGAGGGTTGCTCCCTATGCTACCAAGGGGAAATCTCGGGCACAGCTTCCCATGCTACCATGGGGAACCCCAGGCGCAGTTCCCAATGTTAAGTCATTTTATGGATGTGGCGCATTTTAGGCATAGTGTCACGTCTTTAGTGTGTGGTCGTGTTTTAAGCACGACTCTTGTTGGTGACCGTTTATGTCTGGACACGTGACTGTTGTTGGTGTGAGTTTCTGTCTGGACACGTGACTCTTGTTGGTGTGAGTTTCTGTCTGGACATATGCTTGGCATGTGGTTGTAAAGAATGTGCGTGTGGTCCCCACTTGACCCCATCTATAAAAATGGGTCCCTAGCACTATTATTGAGGCAATCACTTTCACTACTTTCGAGATCCAAACCTTGAGAATATTATTTCCTCAAAGTTCTTGCTCACTTTAGAGTCTTAGAGACATTTGTAACCTTCTAGCGACTGCCTAAGGTTGCCTGTCCTTCACGCTCCGACCACCAACTCCCACGTTTTCAAACATACTTAACATAGACGAGATCACTCATACACACATCACCCTAAAACTCATAAACATATTTTGTACTTCCAAGTGTATCCCCTTTGTCCCAAGAGTCACACGTATGATTAATAAATTAAGGGTGTGCTTGGTATAGGTTATTAAAAGTGTTCTCATAGTTTGAAATAAGATTATCTAGTCTATAATTATGTCGTATACGTCTTTCAACGAAACATATTGTATATATTTTCAAACATATTCATACTCATATACAAATGTTTTCACATATCAAATTTTGTTTCAAAACAACAACATTTATCAAATACATATGATTTAAAGTAATATCTTTTATGCATTAAAGTATTTTTAGATTAATCACTCACAAACTCACATTGAGTCCATGTTTAGATAGTACAGAGAATTTTTTTCATAGCATATGTTGAACGGAATATAAAGAGTAGAAAAACGATATGGATGAAGCTAACTGGGTTTAATTTATTGATTTATTGTTTCTGTTTTTTCTTTATTGATTTCCCTACTTTCTTTGTCTCTTAGTTTTCAAAGCCGAATGATATGAGGAGAGAATTTTTTTAGTATTTCAAGAAAATCAAGTTTTCGATATAACATCAAGTATTTAATAGTTACATATATTAGGAATTTAATATGACATTGTTGCCTCTGATTGAGTTTTCACGTGACAATTTCACTATAATACTAATAGGCCTTTCAAACATGATACTTATGTTCTGGATTTATAATAATCTTGAACATTGATAATTAATATTAACTTTTATTTGAAATTTGAATAGACATGACTCCACGTGACCTGTACGTTGAACGGAAAATAAAGAGAAGAAGACTGATATTGATAAAACTAAGTCGTTTAATTTATCGTTTTGCTTCAGTTTTTCCCTTATTGATTTCAACATTTCTTTCTTTCTTAATTTTCAAAGCATGATTAGTATGTCTTGAGAATTTTTAGTATTCGAAGAAAATCGAACTTTCAAGACAACATCTCATATTTAATACTAGAAGGAACTGTAAAAATATTTAACTTTCCAGCTCAAACTATAGAAATGACTAGAAATTTATTTTTTTGAAAAATTTGCAGAATAGACAAGTTTTAGGGGGCTGTTTTAAGAAATACTAGTTTTTCAATAGTTTTAAAAAAATAGCAGGTTTCTAATCTGTTAATAATTTTTTACTAAAATGGCTCTAATTTATATATGGTGTGTGTAATGATTTTTCAGGTATGTCATATATATATAGATAGTATACCAATTTGAAAGATGCTAGAATTAGAATGTAATTAATGCTCATAATTTGAAATACATAATCTACATATGGTGTATTTGATGATTTTTTGGGTATATCAGAAGTTATAAAGATGCTAGAATTAATTATGTAATTAATGATCAAAATTTTAAATATCATATCTATATATGGTGTATTAGATAATTTTTTAGGTATATCATAGGTATATAGATGATATACTGACTTGAAATATGCTAGAATTAATGATATAATTAATTATCAAAATTTAAAATACATAATCTATATATGACGTGATTCATGATTTAGGTATATAGATGATATACATATTTTCAAGATGCTAGAACTAACTATGTAGTTAATGCTCAAAATTTGAAATACTTAATCTATATATGATGTATTTGATAATTTTTCAGGTATATCAGAAGTATATAGATGATATATTGATTTAAAAGATGCTAGAATTAGAGATATAATTAATGCTCAAAATTTTAAATTTTAAATACCTAATGAATCTATGGTGTGTTTGATGATTTTTCAGGTATATCAGAAGTATATAGTGTTGGATCGGGTTTTAAAAATTTGAGAAAAAATCGTTAAACCACAAACAGTTCGTGAGCGAAATATTAAAAAAAATTACATCAACTAATTTAATCATATTAAATATTAAAACCATACATCCGATTATGCATACAAAGTTAAACGTATTCAAAAGAGGCAGAAATGATTTATACATTCGTTGTATCGAAAACTTTCTAAATTGGTGAAATCCTTATTAAATGCTTCACGTTTTTCGATCTTCAAATCTAGAACTTCAATCAGTCTTCGCATCAACAACCACTCCTTAGATTCATAAGTATATCTCACAAGGGCGTCGTTAAGAATTGAGTGTGAGCTCTCAAAATAACTTATGAAAAAAATTTTCTTCCTCTATGAATTCGGTGGCAACAGTAGGAGGGAGAGAGAAACATTTTATGCTCTGTGTGATTAGGGTAGTGTCAATACACTTAGTGAGACAACCCTAATGACATCCCTTATATAATAATTTTAGAATTTTCACATATACTGAAATTCACCCCCATAATCTATAATTGCTGAAAATTGCATCTCCAATTAAAGTAATTATCGTGTCCAAATTCATCAATCCAAAATTGATAAATTTAAATTGATCTCCATCAATTAGTTAATAATTTCTCTTATTTACTAATTGTCCAATAATTAAAAAATAATAAATTAATTAATTTGAACATCAATTAATTATTTTTCGCTAGTTAAGTGACAACACTTATCACATATGGGTTCAGGAAATACATTTCAGCTCAAAACACATTTTGGTCTAACTTAAGTTGTATCTTCTATTCATGTCATCATGAGCTACTCCTGAGATCGAATGGACCCACGTGAATAAAGCTATAGGATTCAAGACCCGGAAAATTTATTTCTATAAATTTCTTATCTATTTAATCATGACACCGTACGATCATTATAGGTTCGATGACGAATCAACTCTTAATTCATGGGCGCTACATTTTCTGTTAGTGCAAATAAACACTTTTATTTCACGGTCCATAGAATATTTTAACATACTACCCTTCTGAATATCAGTAACAAGAGAGAGACGTAAGATTACCATTTTACCCCTCTTGTTATTATTTTTTTGACTCATTTATTGACTGTGAATAAGAAATACATAATAGTGAATTGTCTCGTACAATTCCTCATGTCTTATTCAATGATACATTTCATCGAATACTTGGCCAAGTTAATTTATTCACACACCCATCAATAAAGCATAATGTGATATTGTTGCAATTTACAATTTAACCACGATATTCTATATCTGTAAATCACGCAACTCCAATATAGTTGAATCACGATCTCAACAGTCGAGATATTGTCCGACAAATCAAAATCACTCATATGACATATCAAAGATTGTACCTAACTAGGTCAAGTTTCTTATCCATCTTAGGGTTAAGTAATTACAAAAATGCCCTTAAGATGTAACAATTAGATTTAGAGCTAGATAAACGGTTTTACTCAAAACTACCTTGTTACTAGTCTATTCAACATGTTCCACAATATGTCTAGGTCAACTGTTAGAGTCCCCACTCCCATGTCCCAAGACCGGCATTCTTTGGTTTAACTTAACAGTCGTAATCAGACTCGATTTCTTAGTCGATTCTAAGACTACGAATAATGTTCTGAACTATTTCAGAAGAGTTTATCTGGAAGACTCCTCCGTCTTTACTCTTCTTACATTGATAATAGTTTGAAGACTTAAGTAAATTATAAACACACTTTAATTAAAAAGAAACTTTCATTCATTCATAAAATTTAATAATAAGAAATGTCAGAAAAATAACTAAAATACTTATAAATAGTTATCACATCCTACTTTATGGACATAACTCCATCAATATCTCACTTGGACTAAAGTATGTGTGTACAATCCTATATCTCCATGCCCTTCAGATAACCATCAAAGACTTTACTGCTTAAAGTCTTCGCGAATGGATCTGTCAGGTTATTGACCGTCGATAGATGTGTAACTACAACATCTTCAAGCTGAAAAATCTCTCTAATCAGGTGATACTTACGTTCAATGTGCTTGGATATTTTATGGCTCCTTGGTTCCTTCGAGTTTGCTACAGCCCAACTGTTATCGCAATAAAGTGTCATGGGCTTGTCAGCATCTAGAACAATTTTTAAAATCTTCAAGAACTTTCTAAGCCATACAGTCTTCTTAAGCTGCCATATACCCATCTTGCATGGTAGAATCAGTAATGTAAGATTGCGTGATACTTCTCCATATAATTGCTCCATCGTTCAAGATGAACACCGATTCTGAAGTGGACCTCCTATAATCCTTGTCTGCTTAGAAATAAGAATCAGTATACCCTGTCATGTTCAGGTCAGTACCTAAATACACAAACATGTAGTTCTTTTTTCTCTTAAGATACTTAAGAATATGCTTGGTGGTATTCCATTGCTCTAATTCTAGGATTAGATTGGAAATTACTCATCACACCCACCGCGTAGCAGATGTCTGGCCTAGTGTAAAATATCATATACATGAGACTTCCTACTACTGAGGCATAGAGAATCTTTCTCATGTATTCCTCTTCTTGAGGAGTCTTGGGATATTGCACATTGGAAAGGCTGACTCCATGCCAGAAAGAAAGATATCTCTTCTTGGAGTCTTACATACATAAACGATCCATCATCTTATCAATATAAGATGTTTGAGATAGTGTCAATTATATGTTCTTCCGATCTCAAAAGATCTAAATACCTAGGATAAAGGCAGCTTCTTTAAGATTCTTTATATCAAATTTCTTTGCAAGCCAAATCTTGACATCAAATTATTTTCTACATCATTCATAATGAGTAGAATATCATCTACGTACAAGACTAGAAAAACAGCATTTCCCTTTGTGTATCAGCTTATTCACACAGGGTTCGTCCACATTATTCAAAACCAAGTTCTTTTGAATGTAGCCTTAGCTACTAGCCTAGCTTTGAATGTCTCCACATTTCCATCCGTACCTATTTTTTTCTTATAGATCCATTTACACCCTACAGGTTTTACCCCTTCAGGAATATCTACAAGTTTCCAAACTTCGTTCGAGTACATCGAATGTACTCACTGTTCATGAATTCTTGCCATAGGTTTGCTTCATGACCAACCATGGCCTGTGGTTAGGAGACAGGTTCATCATGATCCTTATCCAAGACTGTTGTTAAGGCATCTTCATAAGACATGTACCTGTCAGGCTGTCTCATAACTCTCCCATTATGTCGAGGCTCCATAGGCTCTCGCCCCAACTATGGTTCTTCCATTATTGAATCAGAAACAGTTCTTGATTGAAGAGTCGGTGTCTTCCCACTCAATAATTCTTTTAGCATAAAAGTATTTCTCGGCTTCACACTTCTTATATAGTTTTCTTCAAGAAAACATGCATTCGTGCTTACGAATGTTTTCTTGTCAGTCAGACTATAAAAGACACACCCCTTCGTTTATTTGGGATATCCTATAATTATGCATAATTCTGATCGACTGACCAACTTGCATGTCTTCTATTTCATAACACATGTTGGGCACCCCCATATTCTAAAGTGGTTAACAGACGACTTTCGTCCATTCCATCTTTCATATGGCGTGCCAGGCACCGGCTTTGACAAAACTTGGTTTAGAATGTATGTTGTTATTTCCAAGGCATATCCCTAGAAAGAATCTGGGAGAGATGAGTAACTCATCATGATTTTAACCATATCCATCAGAGTGTGATTCCTTCTCTCTAACACACAATTCTGTTATGGAGTGCCAGATATAGTAAGCTGAGAAAGAATACCTTCTTCCTTTAGAAAGTCTTTAAACTCCCCTAACAAGTACTCTCCACCATGATCATATCGGTTTGTTTTGATTTGTTTCTCTAGTTGTTTTTCGACCATAGCCTTGTACTCTTTGAACTTTTCAAAGGTTTCAAACTTTTGGTGCATTAAATAAACATGTCCAAAACGTGAGTAGTCATCAGTGAAGGTTACAAAATATTCATAACCTCCTCTTACTTGGATATTCAATGGCCCACATACATCACTATGTACGAGTCCAAGGCAATGAGTGGCTCTTTCACCCTTTGTTGAAAAATGTCTATTGGTCATTTTACCTTCTATACATGATTCACATGTGGGTGCTGATCCCAGTTTACAATGGACCATCATTTGCAAGTCTTTTAATCACGTCGATGCTATTGTGGTCAAGATGTAAATGCCACAAATAGGTTCAGATAAGTTGTGTCACACTTCAACCTTTTACTATCTATTTGTAAATCAGTATATATTTTAGTGTCACATATCACTAGGACTATTGATTTTACGTAAAATAATTTATTTATCAAACATGCAGTAGTAATTAAACAGTCATTTCTAAAAATACAAATATATTTATTAATGAAATTGAAATTGAATCCTTGTTCAATTAAACTAGTTACTGGAATAAGGTTCTTTCCCAAAATCAGGATATAATAAAAATCACGTAAAACCATAAAGCTGTTATCAAATGATAATTTAATAGTTCCTATAGATACGACCGATACTAGTGCTTCATTTTTCAATGAAAGATGAACTCGTCCTCGTCAAGCCTTCTAATTTTCCTGAACCCCTACAGGGACCAACATATATGGTTAGTGGCTGTAAAGTCTACAATCTACTAAAAAGTAGAGTCGGCCACATAACATGCCTCAATAATAAGTAATATACCTTTAGATCTCAACTCCTTGAGATAGTCTGGGAAGTTATGTTTCCAATGGCCAGCGACTCCACAATGATGACACTTGTCTTTCAACTTGTCCACTTTTTTAGTACCCTTACCTTTCACAGCTTTCGAGTTCTGCTTCTTAGCCTTCTTCTGACCTTTCGTGTGTTTCTTTTTTGCGCTAGAGGTGAAAGACTTACTTTCAGTACAGTTTGTCTCTCTAGACTTCTTCTCACCCTTTAAAAAAAGGGTTTTAGTAGCTTGTAGTTCCTTCATCAGCTCAGGAAGTGAATACCTCAACTTATTTATTGAATAATTAAGTTTGATATTCTCAAAAGTATCAGGCAGAGACTCAAGGATCATATCAACTTGTGTCTCACCATCTACCTCAGCATCCATGATCTTCATCTCATTCAGATAACTAATGATCAACACCATATATTCTTTGACATGAGTTCCAGGTTTCATTCTACAGTTCATGAAGTTTCGCACAACAGCATGTTTAGCGAGACGATCATGATCTCTGAACATTTTCAATGAAGTTCAACATCATATCAGCGTCGGTTTCCATGTTTTGATGATGTTGTTGTAACACATTGCTAACATAAGCCAAGATGTAAAATCTAGTGATCTCATCAGAACGCAGCCAAGAAGCATAAGCATCATTTTCCTCTTGAGTTGATTCAGCAATGGGCTCAAGGGGACAATGGGTGGTGAACATCAACTTGTGCTTTTCTACCGTCAGCACGATATTAAGATTACGTTTTCAATGCACATAATTTTCACCAGAAAGTTTATTCACGTTTATGATAGTTGAGAGTGGGGATATCGACATGATTACTGAAAAGAAAAAATAAAGCTGTGTAAATAAATACTCAATTATTTAAGAAAGTATGATGCATGATGTAAATAATTAAATATTTAAAAATCCAATAAAAATATTTCTTCCATGATATTACAATCAACAACAATAGCTTGTTTCATCTAAAGACAACGTCCAAGTTACCTCATATCGCATCGAGACTCCTCTCGTTTGGTTTACGCTTCTTAAGATTCCATTACATCTAGCTTAACCAATCACCAATGGTTTTGGTCACCTTAGCCCTATTGACTAGCCCCTGTGAGGGAGATTCCAATGTGCTTCGGTCTAAGTGTTTAACCAACGCATCAGCTTTAAAGGTTGCCATGAACTAACAGTCCGTCTAAGGACGATCCTGCTTCACCACTACCTTTACAAGCTTTAGTTTCTTAAGCAACTCGATGACTCAAAATAACACGATTCACAAGTTTCTCCCACTGAAGAGAGGACCGCTAGGGCGGCTCTAAACATTCCTCGTGCCACTATCAAGTTTGCGTTGGGGACTTTGTGAATGTTTCAATATAAACGACCCTCCCACATAGTTTTTGAAAAAAATGGATTTTTTTCTTGTTTTTTCAAAATTTATAACTCTTTATTAATTTGGTAAAAACTCAAAAATTATAAACTTTTATAAAAATTAGATCCCAAATTAAAATTCATAACTTTTTTTAAAATTCACATTGTATTTAAATTATAACTCATTATAAATTAAACTACAATGATGCAAGTACATGCTACATGACATTTTGATATTGACATATTTTCTATTTATATGTGGTATGTTATATGATGCTGCGAGATTAATAATAAATCATCAATTCAAAATTAACCTCCAAATTGGCTCATTTTTAATTACAACCCAAAAGAATAATAAATAAATTATAATTAATTTAAATACTAGTTTTCATGGCGTCTGTAATAGTCTCATTGTCATTCAGGAAAATCCACCAATTTTGTAACTCTTTACAACAGTGCAGTCCCAATTTTAAAATTCAAAATTTTGATCAAAACCATTTAATTAAGGAAAACTATTTTTCTAATTAAATAATCCCTTTAAATCTTTTTAAAATTTAAAATACAAAAGATAATTTGATAATTATCTTTTAAATTCAAAAGATAAAGTAGATAAAATTGATAATTATCAATTTGAATTCAAAATTTAAAAGATAAAATGATAAATAGACAATTATCTTTTGAATTCAAAATTCAAATGATAAATAGAAAAATTAGTTGATTATCTTTTGAATCTTAATTATCTTTCATCCATTTAAAATTCAAAATCCAAAATTCAAAATTTAAAGATAAAATATAATATTAGAATTTTTGTGAAATATCACAGAGTTTCCTAAACCCTAATTGCTATCGCTTACACAAAACCTCGTCACCACACAGGGCACAGTAATGGACAGTAGGAGGTGGCGCGACACGGCGGTGGGCAGCGGCAGCGGCGACGGCGACAGCGGTTTCAACGGTGACTTTTGGAGGCAGGGACGGATTACAAGGAATTTTAAAAAAATACATCTTTTGCAAGAAAATAAATTACATAAAATCATATTCCTCAATTTTGGCATACATTAATTCTATAATTGAAAAATAAAACGCCTAGAGCGGGATTCAATCATAAAATACATTCAAAAGAATTTTGAATCTACCATACAAAAATAAGCCAATATGACAACATTAAACGATACATAGGTTGAATCACATAATATGCATAATCAAGAAATCAAGGCTCTGGTAGCAATTGTTGGATCAAATTTTAAAAATTTGAGGAAAAATCATTGTACCACGGTTTGTGGGCGGAATATAAAATTTTTTACATCAACAATTTTAATCATATTAAATATTAAAACCATATATCCGATTATACATACAAAATTAAAATTATTCAAAAGAGGTATAAATGACATACATTTTCGTTGTATCAGTTTCTGAATTAGTGGAATCTTTATTAAATGCTTCGCGTTATTTGATCTTTAGACCCAAAAACTTCAATTAGTCTTCGCACCAACAACCACTCGTTGGATTCAGAAATATATCTTCCCGTTAGGAATTGAGCGTGGGCTCTCAAAATAACTAAGGAAGAAAAATTTATGTTCTTCATCTATGAATTTAGAGGCAAAAGGAGGGGGAGATAAAAAAAAGTTTCTGCCATGTGTGATTAGGGTTATGTTAACACACTTAGGGAGGTAACCCTAATGTCATCACTTATATAATAATTTTATAATTTTCACATATACCTCATATATGTGTAATTTCTAAAATTCACCCACATAATCTATAATTACTGAAAATTACATCTCCCATTAAAATCAATATTGTATCCAAATTTATCAATCCAAAATTGATAAATTTAAATTGATCTTCATCAATTAATTAATTATTTTCTCTTATTTACTAATTATCTAATAATTAAAAATAATAAATTAATTAATTTGAATATCAATTAATTACTCTCTATTAATTAAGTGACACCACCCATCACATATGGGTTTAAAAAATACTCATTGGCTCAAAACACATTTTGGTCCAATCGATGTTGATTTTTCTATTCTTGTCTTCATGAGTTACTCCTGAGACCGAATGCAACCAGATGAATAAAGCTATAGGATTTAAATATCAGACGAATTTATCTCTATAAATTTCTGACCTATTTAATCTTAATATCGTACGACTATATTATAGGTTTGATGCCGAATCAACTCTCGATTTATGCACGCTACAATTTTTGTTGGTGTAAATAACACTTTTATTTCACGTCCGCAGAATATTTTAATATTTTACCCTTCCTGAATAATAGTAACAATAGCGAGATATAAAATTACCATTTTACTCATCTCGTTATTATTTACTTAACTCATTTTGTTGACTATGAATAAGAAAAGCATAATAGTGAATTGTCTCGTACAATTCCTCATGTCTTATTCTATGATACATTTCATCGAGTACTTGGCCACGTCAATTTATTCACACACTCATCAATAAAGCCATAAGGTGATATTGTTGGATTTTACAATCTAACCACGAATTTTTATATTTGTGAATTACGCAACTTCAACATAGTTGAATCACAATCCCAACACCCGAGATATTATCCAGTAATTTGAACTCATTTCTTTGACGTATCAAAGATTGTAACTAACTAGGTCAAATTTCGTATTCACCTTAGGATAAAGGTAATTACGAAAATACTCGTAAGGTGTAACAATTAGATTTAGAGCTAGAGACAGTTTTACTCCAAATTAATTTGTTACCGGTATACTCAACATGTTTCACAATATGTATAGGTTAACCATTAGAGTCCCCACTCCAATGCCCAAAGACCAGCATCTTTTGGTTCAAACTAACAATCGTAATTGGACTCGATTGCCCAGTCGATTCGATGACTATGAATAACGTTCTGAACTATTTCACAAGAGTTTATCTGGATGACCACTGAGTCTTTACTCTTTTTACGTTGACAATAGTTTAAAGACTTGAGTATATTATAAACACACTTTAATCAAAAGAAAAACTTTCATTCATTTATAAATTTCAGTAATATAAAATGTCAGAGAAATAACTAAATACTTATAAATTGTTATTACACCCTACTTTATGGACTGCAACATATATATGATATAACGATTTGAAAGATGTTAGAATTAAAGATGTAATTAATGCTCAAAAATTAAAATTTGAAATAGCAAATCCATATATGGTGTGTTCGATAATTTTTTGGGTATATCAGAGATAAATAGATGATATACCAACTTGAAATTTAGTTTACCATAATCATTCAACAAGAAACATATTAATTTACCATAATCGTTCAAAATTTAAAATTTGATATACTGACGGATTTTTGGGTATATCTGAAGTATTGATGATGTCATCATTTTGAAAGAATATTTTCTTAACATAAGTATGCTGATATTAAAGAAAATATAAACAATCGTTAATTATCTCATAATTATAAAAATAAAAATCAATAAAATAACATTTGAATTAGAAATAATAATTATCATATTTTTAATTAATTAAAATGACCCACCAAATTAGATTACGAAATATGTATATTCAATGTTAAAATTGTTAAACTATAATTTCGTGAACATATAATTGATGATGTGACAAGAAAAATTATCTATTTACCCAAAATTTGAAAACAAAACTGGTATTTCTTAAATTAGTTTTCAAAACTTTTCTATTTGATGCAATTAAATTTTTTTAAATGACCGAAATAATGTAAAGAGTTTTTTTTACATCTATGTAATTTTTATAAATAATTTATTTACTTCAACAATTTTCATGCATTTTTTGCAAAAAAGAAAATAAAAGTTTTTAATTATTTTTGCAGTTTGAGCTGAAAAGTTGACTTTTCTTATCATCTTCCATAATACTTACAAATATTAGAAATGTAATATGACATTGTCTCCCCTGATCGAGTTTTCATGCCTGTCTCTCACTTTAGTATTAATTTGTCTTTAAAACATGATACTTATCCCTCTGAATGATATTTATGTCTCTAAACTTAGGGTTTTTAGGGAAATAGGCCAGTTTAAGAAAATAAAGAAAAGAATGTCTCAAAAAATATTATTTTGCACAAATGGTCAAGTTTTATAATGACCCACCTAAAAAATATTTTAAATAGACGAAATTGCCCTCACTAATAAAGGGTCTTATTCGCGTAACAACCCCAGCGAAAAATTTTATTCGCGTAATAACCCGGAGCTAAATCTTACGTAGTGTATCTATATAGTATATGGTATACAATGATATATTATGTTATGTATATTTACCCTAGTATATTTTAATATACCATCAGTATATCATAATATGTATGGAGTATATTTTTATATATCATCAGTATATCTATGGTATATTTTTATATACTATCCAGTATCATACCCTTTCCCGCAGCCAAGCCCTGCCCCTCCTTCTTCTTTTTCATCCATTTCGCTCGAAAACCAGAAATAGAGGGTGGGAGGGAATTGTTACATAAAAACCCGATCTGGTCGAGGTGAAGGAAGCAGTGACCAGATCTGGTTGTGGCGGTCAAGGAAGCCGCAACCATATCTAGTCTTGGTGAAAGGCAGAAAAGCAGTTGCTGACCGCGACAATGGGAGATTGGTGGCCATGGCCGCTGGTCTCTTTATGGGGAAGATGAAATCCTAGTGTATTGTCACGAAGAGTAAAAAAAACCTGAGGCATGACTGAAGAAAAAGGGAAAATGTGAAGAAGGAAATAGGTTGTAAAATATTAGAGAATGCAAGAATAAAGAAGAGGAAGAAGGAAGACGAAGGAGAAGGGTTAGAGAGTGAAATCAAATGAAGAAGAAGGGTGTGTGGAAAAATATTAAAATATTAAAAAAGATACAATTAGTTATATAAAGGATAAAAATGTAAATGATCAAATAAGATCATAATTAACTAAAGAATTAAATAGAGAATTTAATTATTCGTGCAAAATATAAAATTAAAAGATATAATATAAAATTAAAACTTAAAGTATCATAATTTTTTAATTTTCCCGTGAACATTGATAATTTGTATTTTCACTTTTGTTTGAAATTTGAACAGAAATGACTCTGGGACCAGTACATCACCTCACTTGGAGGGTAAAATGGTCAACCGAATCTTTCGTCTTCAAGATTAACGTTGTTGGTCAACGGAAGTTACATCATGATGCGCAGCAATTTGTTGTTGTTGGAATTTATGATTTTTGACAACAGTTGTTACATCCATCTTAAAAAGACAATGGTATTGAATACAATTAGACATCGTCCAATTTTTCTTTTTTTAATCAACTGTTGAAGCTAAACTTCATAAAATCAAGGTCATTGAGTACAAAATTGCTTATAGTTAATTTCCGTTTGTTTCTAGGGAAACTAATATACGGAAAAATGACCCCGAAAAAAAAGCCAACTCTCTAGTTCTGTAAAAATGGTCAGAGAATTTTTTTTGTTGTAAAAATGGCCTTAAATGCAGGTGTAAATAAATTATTTATATTTATGTTTGTGTAATTTGATAATTACATACTCTGGCAATTTTTGTAAGAAAAAATCGACCATTTTTTTATACTTTTTGTTGAAAATTTAATCGTTTTTATAGTTCACTCAATAATATAATTGTTGTTCGCTGATTCATTATATAAATGCTTTTCAATCCGAGTGGTCTTGGACTTGGAATTGAAGAGCCTTGTCTCTTGGGCTTGGCTAATCTTTTATTTGCTCTTCTTTACTAATAGAAGTCTTCTTTTGACAAAATATAGCGTAATCCAATGAAAAAGGACGCATGATTTTGGTCTACTTTCACAAAATTTATAGGGCCAAAACGTAACCAATAGATTTGTGAATTGACCTTTGAGGAGCCATCTCTCCTTTAGTTAGAGCAAGTGAGTCAACAAAAATTGTGATCCTAGTGGGCAAATTGGGAGAAAGAATGATAATATTGTAAGAACTGTTTCGTTTCCTTTTAGGGTTTTGGATTGATATGTGCAGGCTATAGGGTGTGGAAGAGTAATTTTAAGATCTCGGTCGTACCCTTTTACTTCAAACGAAAGGTTACCAAGAATACAATTAATTCACCTCATAATTCAATTTGTTCATTTTTTTAATTTGATGATCATGACATTGCTACCTTGAATGCTTTATTTTCACTAGCGAGAATAATTAACACTACAAACTTGATATATAGGTGAAATTTAAGTCTTCTCGTAACATATGGATAAATTAATTGTATGAACTTATAAATTAAACTTACCTATTTGTCATTCTAAAAAATGTCTAAGAAATCTTATCTGAGCATGATTGTCTCTTATAAAATGAGTCAACCAAATGTGAGATCCATCTTATTGATACTGCAAATATGATACTACATAATATTTTTCTTATGTACGTGAATATCCATGGTTTTTCATAGTTTTTTGCTTTTATTTTTTTTATGTACATGAAATAGGAGATGCTAGTATGCAAAAGGCCAAGTGATAAGGGCTATAAAGCCACTAGCAAGCTATGAGGATCCCAAAGCGCGCAACTAAGGCTACCTGATATATATCATCAAAGCTCCAAGCTACATCAGCAAATAAATTCCGCCTAATAATCACGAACCGAATCAACTCTGGAGAACACCGAATGTGCTAACTCATTCATTTAATAATATAATGTACCTCTTTGGACCCTTTAATAATATAATAAGTGGTTTTGTTAGTTGTAAGAATTTAATGCACGTCTTAAGATCCTTTTAATATATTATTTTATTACGTTTGTCATTTATCATTTTTTATTGTTCTCTTTAATTATTTCATTACAGATGGTAATTTTTTCACCAATTTTTATTATTATGTTAGAATGTGAATTTTAAGTTACTTTAAACTCAACGGAAATCCTAGATTTGATCTTAAAACTTTTTATTTGATCGAACTATTGATTAGCAAATGATGAAACATTATGTTGTTTTAAAAACTTTTTAATTATAAAACTCAAGAATATAGAAATTTTGATTTTTCAATTTTCTAAATTCTCGTTGTGAGGGATAGGCGTATAAGTTTGGAATTAATTACAATAGCAACGCTTTTCATATTTATTTGAAAAGTAAACCCAACAACGAAATAAAAAAATACCACATTCAAGTCTGTCGGGTTTGTTTGAGAATATATTGTGAGCCAATGGTTTAAGCTTGGTACAAGCACTATTGAAGGCTATGGGCTCCGCATTGACAAATTTCAATTCTGTGTTTGCAAATGTTCTTTGTTTGAAGCATTACGAACATATTTTGTACCAAAAAACTATTATTCTTGTAGAAAATGTTTCAAGAGTAATATCACTTATTAAAAAAATTATGTTAAGCAAACATTAATGTGGCCATAATCATCTACGAATAACCTTATTTTTTCTGTAACTATGAATATAAATTGTGCCTTAATAAAAAAATGGTCTAAATTTTAACACATTTTCATTAGCCTAAGTTTAGGGAATATAGTAATAATTTTAAAGTTAGGAATTTAGTGAGAATATCTAATGAGGTCTTATTTTGCTCTAGCTGGGAGAACACGTGCGACATGTAATTACTCTCTTTCACGTCTTTAAGGAGAAGCTAGATTTAGACCATCAATCATGTTTTAAAAAGTTCAGAGACAATAGCACTTTTAAAGGGTGAAGGACTAAAAAAATTGGGCTAGTTAAGTAGTTTTAGCTAGTTCGTAGTGTCATACCTACAAAAAATATTAAGAGATTTCCACTTCTAATGCATGTTAATTTGCTTTAGCATCTTATCAAATAAAAATGTGTATTAGTAGTTACTGCTTCATAAATAACGAGAAGGTTTGCTCTAAGGGGGATGATGAAGCTAAAGGGAAAAGTAGATGGCCAACCATTATGGCACATCTTGCTATTGGTAGAAGTGGTGGTGATAAAAAAGTTGCTCCTTATAATCAGAGAGGTCAACCAATAGGCCCTATAGGCTCTGAACTTCAGATTTATGTTGGTGTTTTGGCACGTCGAATGACCCCCATCACATACAATCAATGGACGGATGTACCGAAGGAGATAAAAGAGAAGATTTACAGTTGTGATGAGGTATATTTGCATAAGTGTGACCATTATTTGTAATGCTTAGATACCTTTGATACCATTGTATACTATGCCTACCATATTATGTTTTTGCTATTTATGTAGATGTCATTTGTTGTCAACCTGACATTTAAAAAGAAGTTTATTCCATCAGTGTGTATTAAATGACATAATATGAAGTACAAATCGACAAATAAATTTATAATCTCGTTTATGCATGACATTGATGCCTTGAAGAATCCACTAGAAGAACTTAAATATATTGAAAAGAGGCATTGGGATCAATTTGTTCGTGCCCGACTTAGCAATGACTCTCAAGTAATACTTAATTATTAATGTTCACCTCAAATTTGTACTTACATTTGTTTATCCATTGTAGATGGTTAGTCAACAACAAAAAGAAAAAAGATCAAAAAATATTTACAACCATCGATTGTCAAGAAAGGGATATGCGGGCTTGGAAGAAGAAATGATATATATCTTTTATTAGTTTAATACTCATTTTTATTTATGTTGTTATTATTCTGAAAATGTTATTCATACTGTGGGATAGAAAAGGACATTAGGTACCACAAGTGATATTAGTAGTTCCACGTTATGGAAGGTGGCTCGCACTAATAAGAAGGGAGAAATTGAGGATGTGGTTGCGAAGGCATGTGTTAAGAGGATTGTAAGTACTATATTCTTGTTAAGGTTAATATATTTACAGTTTTAATTAACTAAAAGACTGATTTTTTTTTCTTTCTTTTAGAATGAGTTTGAAAATTCAGGAGTAGTTACTTCAGGTAGCAATGATGCATTAATAATGGCGTTAGACACACCAGAACATAGCGGGCGAGTAAGAGGCATCAGAGATTATGTCACTACTTCAATATTCTTCCACACCGTTCGGAAAAATGCAAAAATTGACTTAGAGGAAGTTGTAGAGCGACAAGAGAGACATATGGAGATGTACTCACAATCGGTGGCCATTGAACTAAGAGGGAAGAGTGAGAAGATTGCTAAAATTGGAAGTAGAGATTGCTCTCTTGAATAAGGCAGTGACGTTATCTGATGAGGGAAGTTGCTCCAATGTTAAAGAAGATGAGAAAGTTCTAAATGGAGTAGTCCAACTTGATTTTAACAAGGAGCCCGTAAAGAAGGTAATCAATCATATTTATGTTGACATGTTTTTCATACAAATTAGTTAGGACAACTCATAAGTAACTTGTTTTCTAAATATATGAGATACTTGTATAATGCTTCTAAGTATCTTTTTCTCTTCACACTAGGGAAAAAATGTAATGTTATTCATAGAGACTCGTAGTGATTTTGTTGTATATGGTACACAATTTAAATATGATGAGATTGAGCCTATGGTGCATAACGTCACATTAGGACCAGATAATGCACGATTATCAATTGATATTATTATTGACTCAACTGTCCTATTACCCGTACCAGTTCGTAATGAACTGATAACTGTTGGAGGTGTACTAAGTTCTCTTGTGGCCTAGCCAAGGAGTCTCATTAGGGTTGGGAAGATGAAGGTATTAGTTTTGTATTAGTTACATCATGTATTAAAGTTCTATTGTCTCTTGGGTTTTAATATTTATCTTATAATATTAGAAACAAAAACATCCTTTGAAACAACCACCTTTGGTGAGTAGTAGCGTGCCTTCGGAGTTGAAGATGCTAAGTTTCTTTGCCGTCAAACAAATGGGTGATCATGCAATTTAAATGAATTCAGTGAAAGAGATGATGGGCAAAGACCGTGATATATATTGCCAAAAAGATGATATTTTGTGTTTTGCTAATATGCATGAAATCACTGCGACGTGTACTGTGATGTACATCAGGTAAGAGTGCTTATTTACATTATTTTTTATTAATTATCAACTTTTGTGTACTTATGTTAGTTTTTGTAGGCTTCTTTTTTAGTAAATGAAAGAGGTAAACATACAAAATATGTTTATATTTATTGATCCATCAACTATCTCCTTTAGAGGAGGTAAAATGCATAATAGATCTCGTTATTTAAGCGACGTTTTGGAAAAGTCGTTACATGATCAATTGGTGCTTGTTCCTTATAATGTTGGATAAGAATTTTTGTTCTTCTTATAAGAGAGATATCTTTCTTAGGTCTTTGTAAAGATATAATTGTATTCATGTTTCTATTATAGTGGTCATTGGGTACTCTATGTCATTGATGCTCCCAAAAATATTGTTTACCAATTGGATTCAATGAGGTCAAGAGATATCTATCCTGACGCCCTCGAAGTTATAAACCTGTAAGTTGCCATTATGTATATTTCTCCAATAAATCGTTTGATAAGAAGAATATAGTTAGATTATATGCTCATGTCATTGTCGATCATTCTTTATAAATGTATGGAAACAATAATTTATAATGCTCAGAAGGGGAACAATCATGGGAAAAAGAGTCTTCTATAGAAGAAATCCATGAAGGTAAGTACAAGACATTTAATGTTATCTAAACCATTTTAGATTTTCTATTATTATTATTGAACTAACTATTTTTTTGTTTAGTGCCCTCGTCAACCTGGGAACGTCGAGTGTGGTTACTATATTTTACGCTTTATGAAAGAGATCATAGCTGACCAACATCATCGCGACATTCTTGAAATGTCAAAAAAAAATTGAGATATTGCTACTGCAAATATGTTTTTGTGTAGTTTTATAATCTCCTTTTTAGGTTTGGTTTGCTTTTTTTTAAGAGGGAGAGAGGGTTATAATAGGTTGGTTTGCTTATTTTGGGGGATACAATAGGTTGGTTTGATTATTTGAGTATGGTTATAAGAGGTTGGTTTATTTATTTGGGGTGGGGTGGGGGGTTATAATAGGTTGGTTTGCTTATTTTAGAGGAATATAATAGGTTGGTTTGATTATTGGGGGATGGTTGGGGGGAGGGGGGTTATAGTCTATTGTAACAAGAAGTAGCTTAAATTATTAATTGATATTATATGCAGTTTTATGGAAAAGATGAATATACTCAAGGCAGAATCGATGAGGTGCGAATACAATGGGCACAATATGTTAGGTGTTTTGCTGGTGATATTGTTGGAGATGAATGCAATATACAATAGTTATTTTTGTTATATCAAAGGTTGTACATATGATGTTTTGTCTAGGAAATATTTTTTGGAGGTGGATGTACACAAGTCCAGGTGATGATTGATGTTTAGGTTAGGAATTATTTTGGGAATGAATGTACATATAATGCCCTAGTGATGAATGATGTTTGAGTTAGGAATTTTTTTGGGGATGAATGTACATACACTGTACAGGGGATGGTTAGAAATTTTTTTATGATACGCAAGCGATGTATCAATGTAACTACACATTTGTTTTGTCTGAGTAGTATTTGGCTTTAATTAGTACTTTAAGGATTACTAGAAGTTTTATGATTGATGTTTAGGTTAGGAATTATTTTGGGAATGAATGTACATATAATGCCCCAGTGATGAATGATGTTTGAGTTAGGAATTTTTTTGGGGATGAATGTACATACACTGTACAAGGGATGGTTAGAAATTTTTTTATGATACGCAAGCGATGTATCAATGTAACTACACATTTGTTTTGTCTGAGTAGTATTTGGCTTTAATTAGTACTTTAAGGATTACTAGAAGTTTTATGATTTATATTATTGGCTGAGACCATATGAGATTTTATGATTTATATTATTGCTGGGAATTATCTAGAACCAATATTATATAGCTGTGAAAATTTAATAAAAAAATCTTTTTTTTCTTGAACTTTAGATGACAGAGGTTCCCCGTCATTTATTTATTTTATGCGGCACATAAGATGACGGAGATTCCTCATCATTTAAAGTTTACGTAGAGTAACTTAAGATGACCCGGATCAACCGTCATCTATATTTTTTTAGCGGTAACTAAGATGACAGGGATTCTCCGTCATCTAAAGTCTATGTGGAGTAACTTTAGATGACGGGGAATCCCGTCATCTATATGTTTATTGAGGCGACTAAAATGACGGGGGTTCCCCGTCATTGTACTCCATTATAGTGCCATTTTTTTAAATGATTAAAGATAACAGCCTGATAGATGACAGTCGTTCAGCCGTCAATATAAGATTATAATGATGAGTTTTACCCGTCATCTAACCATTTTTTATAGTAGTGACTAGGAAGTCGTGTATTGGATAAGCTCCTAACTTCTTGGAGCCTACTCAAGCAATGATTGGTTCGGTAATGAACCAATCATATGCTCCTGATGCTAACAGATTTGATTCTCACGCATGGAATGCATGATATAATTAGTTTTTCTATTATTCTTTCTATTATTGTAATTAATTAGATTCTCTAGACTTTCTATTTAAAGCATTTATTAATGATGTATTCATTGTAGAAAATTATCCAATAATATTGAGAAAACTTTTTTACTATTATCACACATCATTTCTATATAAAAATAAATTTGCACAATATACTTCAAGGGTGACAAAAGAAAGTGTTCATCATGGTCTAAATTTAATTGAAACTTGATATTTATTTTAAATCAGATCCATAAAAACAAAATATATAATTGAAAATATAAATAATTGAGCATTCTTTAAACAGTGATTACACGGATTTTTCAAGTCATGGGAGTAATTTGATGGATGAAAAAAAGTTTAGGCACCAATAGGAAAAATATTAAAATTTATGAAATAAAGTAATTTTGTGTCCAAATACAGAGGGTGAAAGTTTCATAACAAATATGAGTATGTTGAAAATAATAGTGGTCAGTGTACGACAAGTGGCAATTAAACAGCGTTTACACCGATATTTCTTTGATAGATGAAGAGAGTTAATTGTGGACGAGTAAGAAACATGTTAAAATTTAAGAAAGTAAAGTGATTTTGGATTAAAGTATAAAAAAATTTAATCATATATTTTCCTTATTTTAAAATCAAATCAATAATGAAGATCAAAGTTGGCATAAAAACAAAATATATAATGGAGAAAATAATAAATTGAGCATAATTTAAAAAAGAAAATAAATGAGAACCACAACTTTGTGTTAAGCTAAGGCAGACAAACGCTGATGTGAGTTGGAAGGGGGAATCAACCGAACAGGACAATTTGGTTCAACTAAATATCAGTCGTCATTTGCTATATATAGTAACTGTAGTCCTTATCTTTCGTTCTCAGAAAGAGATAACCTATAGAAAGTACAGCTTTCTGTGAGAGAGAGAGAGAGAGAGAGAGAGAGAGAGAGAGAGAGAGAGAGAGAGAGAGAGAGATGAATTTCACAGAGAAGCAAGAAGCTTTGGTTAAGAACTCATGGGAAGTCTTAAAGCAGGATATTCCTCACTACAGCCTTCGTTTCTTCACTCTGTAAGTACTAACTAATGTATCTGCGACTCTCTCTCTCTCTCTCTCTCTCTCTCTCTCTCTCTCTCTCTCTCTCTCTCTCTCTATTAACATCAGATTATATAAAGTGACATCATTTATTACCTAAAAAACACATATAAATGTCAGATTGCACGAATAAATGACACTTCAGTTTGTCAAAAAACATTTTTTTGTTTCTCTTTTGAACGTGAACTTAAATATTATAATAATAGTAAAAATGATAATAATTATTGAAATAATTACAATGATAATTATTAATAATTATTACTATATAAAATTGGTCATGGGACTAATTAATAGATATCGTTGATGATGATGAAGGATACTAGAGATAGCTCCAGCTGCAAAGAACATGTTTTCTTTCCTAAAGGATTCGGATGAGATACCACAGAACAATCCTAAGCTCAAAGCTCACGCTGTTAAGGTTTTTAAGGTGGTATGTCTTTTCTTTGCAAAACAAAAACTAATTTTTTATTATTATTTTCCAAGTTTATTGAGATTTCCAAATTTTTATATAAATAATTTGAAAATTTTATGACTTGTGACTAGTGATCTGACAGACTTCTATATTTTATAATAGGGGTTGTTCTTGTTATATTTATAATTTTTTTAATTTTAATTTTAGAAAACAATAAATAAAAACTAATTGATCTAAATTAATAATGTGATGGGTGAGCAAAAGACATGTGAATCAGCCATTCAATTGAAGGAGAAGGGAGAGGTAGTGGTGGAAGACACTACATTGAAGTATTTGGGCTCTGTTCATCTAAAGAAAGGAGTAATTGATCCACATTTTGAGGTAATAAAGATTTACATCTTTTACTTCATATTTTTATGTTTGATTTTTTATATTAATATTTATTACTAAAATTTCATCATTATTATTATTATTATCATTATTATTGAAATTAAGGTTGTGAAAGAGGCATTGCTGAGGACAGTGAAAGAGGGAGTGGGAGAGAACTGGAGTGAAGAAATGGGCTCTGCTTGGGCTTTAGCCTATGACCACTTGGCTGCAGCCATCAAGGATGAGATGAAAGAAGAGGCTCATGCATCTTCAATTGGGTCCAACTAATTTTCAATTTTTGTAGACTTTTGGGTGCAAAAAGAGGCAAGTTTTAGATAAATGAATCTAATCCATTTGGTGATGTGCACGATTTGTTTAGGTAAGAATCGGATAAGTCTGCTTCAGATAGTGGATGATTTCATCCAACGAACAAAATATGTCTCTTCTGGAATTCTAATTAATGTTCCTCCGTATTCATCCGCGAGTTTCAAAGAATTTGTTATAATAATTGTGTTTTTTTTGTAAAAAATAACGGGTGAAAACACCTAACAGAAAAGCCTTTTCATTAAAAAAAATAGATAGCTACATAAGTTCAAGAAGCATACCCTAGGGTGAAGGCAAGACGCAAGACTAGAAAAAGAAATCAGTAGGTGCACAGGGACATCCCAACTAGGCTGACATCTCCTTAGCACCCTCATCACCTAACTCAGACCAGTCAAAATCAGAAAGAGATCTGGAAGGAACACCACAGACGGAGCCTCAATCAGAAAGTAGACAAAAAGCCCCCTGGCTAGTTTCGTTAAAATCTTAGCTGGAAAAAACCCTTGTAGGGAAAATCCAGAAAAGAAAAAAGAGTACTAGCCAATAACAAAATTAGGGGAAAATGAAACAAAAAAACAAACTGAAAACTATCTTCAGAAGCCATTAAGACAATTTTATCTGGAGACGTAATACCCAATCTGGCCCAACCGTGAGCATGCCGGTTAACATCCCTAGAACAATGAGTGAACGATACACTACTGAACCCGTTAAAGAGGTGAAGAATATCAGAAACGATAGGCGCAATATCACGAGACATTTGATTCTTGTTGTGGATGTCCTCAATTAAGCACGAAGAGTCAGAAAAGATTTTAATAGCAACCTTGCCCAAAAAGTAAGATCGATCAATTGCGAAACAAAGAGCTAAAGCTTCCGAAGTTAGCGAGTTTGAAACTGATTCTTTGTTGCATTTGCTAGCAGCAAAGAGCTTACCTCTCGGATCCCAAAGACACCAACCAAATCCAGCTCTACAACTATATTCATTTCATGACACATCCGTATACAAACACAAAACCCTTGTAGAACTCAGTTGCTGAGAAGGACTACCAACTTGATTCATAACAGAATCATCCGCCATAGCCGATTTGGAGTTCTCATAGTGTCTTGAAGTCATACCAACAGCTTCCATCGGGTTAAAAATAGTACCTTTAAAGCACGAGTTGTTTCTGCATTTCCAAATACGCTACAATCCAAAAACCTACCACTCCAATAAATTGTCATGGTCACATGAGTGCCGGATCTTATCCCCAATTAAATTCAAAAAATCCACAAAAGATTGCCCCGGTAATTTACTTGAATCCATATTAAGAGGGGAAATGAACCAAAATCTAGAAGCAAATTGACACTTGAAGAAGGTATGGGTAATATTTTCCTCCTCCTTACCGCAAGTGATGCAAGTACTATCAATATTCATACCCTGCCTGACAAGATTAGATTTACACGCCAAAAATTTATTCAGGCATCTCCAAATGAAGTCTTTAATTCTAGAAGGAACTTTAAGATGCTAAACCCCTTCCACATCTGTTTATAAGCCAATTTCAAACTAAACTCACCCTTACCTTTCTTATTGGCGCAACCATTATTCTGGAGAAAGCAAGCAACTTGATACCCAGTTTTAACAGTGTAATTACCAGACGAGGAATGATGCCAGATAAGAAGTCGTCAAGCCCATAATTACTAATAGGAATCTGACAGATGATCGCGCTATCCTCAGGCCTAAAAATGCTATCCACCAAATTCACATTCCATCTATGTGATGTCGGATCAACGAGCTCACAAACTCTGTTAATACCTGGAATTTTAGGAGATATCAATTTGAACGTATACAGACGAGGGATCCAAGTGTCGTCCCATATATCAATATTCTTACCATTGCCCACACTCCATCTCAGACCATTCTTCAGGATATTTTTACCATCGTAAAGACTTCTCCAACCCCATGAAGGCCTTCTACCCGCGGAAGCATTAATGGAGTTTGAGTTCTGAAAGTATTTACTTTTAAGAAATCTAGCCAACAAATAATCAGGATTAGAAATAATTCTCCAGCCTTGCTTAGCCAACAAAGCCAGATTAAAAGCAGATAAATCTTTAAAACCCAGGCCACCATTTGCTCTTAATAATCTTATCCCAAGAATCCTCGTGAATCCCAGACTTACAATGAGAGGAATTCCACCAGTAATTAGCAATAAACGCACAAATTTTCTTACACATAGTAACAGAAAGTTTAAAGCAAGACATATTATAGTTTGGAATAGCCATTGTCACAGATTTAATAAGAATTTCTCTACCAACAGGCAAAAGTAGCTTCTTATACCAACTAGTAACCTTTTGAATAATCATGTCCATGATGTTCCTGAAGACTTGCGTTTTGGAGACACCAAAGTCCATGTTCACCCCCAAGTATTTTTTCAACGAACTGGATCTTCTCAAACCTGCCAAATCAGCTAGCTCCTTTTGTCTAGAAACAGAAATAGTATTGTTAAAAATCATAAGACTTTTCTGCTTATTAACCTCTTGACCAGAAACCTCCCTATATTTATTAAAGATATCCAGTAAAACCATTATCTCAACATGAGAAGCTTTACAAAAAAGCAGGGAGTCATCTGTAAAGAAACGATGGGACACCACAGGACCACCAGAAACTGCTCGAAAACTAGTAATCGAGCCACGATCAAAAGCATTATTAATCATATTAGAAAGATCCTCAGCACACATAATGAATAAAAAAGGGGAAAGCGGGTCTCCTTTTCTCAAACCACATCTCGGTTTGAACCGATTGCTAAGATTGCCATCAAGGGAGCTACTATAGGTGACCGAAGAGATACAAACTCTGCATGATTGCCAATAAAAATTTTCACTCAACTCTATCATACACCTTGGACATATGATCTTGATAGCCATATCAGATTTCTTACTTTTTTTACGGATCCATATTAATAATATCTGAACGGATCATATTCTACTTCTGATGATAGAAAGTCGCCGTAAAACCATCCGGACCTGGAGATTTAGAATGGTGTATATCTCGAACAGCAGCCACAATCTCCTCGTTAGAGACCTCATCGTCTAGTAGTAACATGTCTTCATCATTAAGGCAACAATCAATGTTATTAGTAATATAAGATATCATGTTATCATCCGGATTAGAAGAACGGAAGAGGTCCTGGAAATAAGATAGAGTAATGTTCTGAATAGAGTTCAAATCAGTATTCCAATTGCCATTAGCATCCTCAAGACCAAAAATACGATTCTTCCTTCATCTAGATTTAACATAGGCATGAAAGAATGAGGAGTTTCTATCCCCATTTTGAAGCTATTGGATATGAGCTCGATCCTTCCAGTATTTTCCTCATGAATATCTGTCTCCTGATACAGAACTTCAAGTTTTCTAATATCAAAAAAATCAATATACTGATGAGAAAATGCGTTCTGTAAATTCATCTTACTCTCTTTCATAAGTCTGTTAGAATTGGCCGAAGAATTTTTCTTCCTCCAATGGATCAAATGATTTCTAGTATTTTTTAGTTTATCCGCTAAATTTCTCCTAACCTGATCATCATCGTCCCCCAACCATCCATACAAGATAGCATTCTTACAGTCTCCAAGATTAAACCAGCTCGTATCATATCTGAAAACATGATTATGCTTCCTATGCTCTTCAGTTGTATCAAGGAAAATAGACAAATGATCGGAGCCTAAAGCAGTCAGGTGATAAAGTCTGGCCATCTGATAAACCTGCAGCCACTCCAGATGGGCAAAACATCGATCGAGTCTTTCCTTAATCAACACGGGGTAATCACGCTTATTTATCCAGGTAAACGGAGGACACACAAATTCAATATCAACCAAATTGCACACCTCAGCAAAATCAGGAAGAAGGTTCAGCGTACACAGGTCTCTATCAATACCACTGAACTTCTCACTAGCACTCTTAAGATCATTAAAGTCACGCATAACAATGCACATCTCATTACATGCATTTATCCGACCTTTAAGGGAGTCAATTTATTGACTGTGAATCTCAATGGAGTGACTCAAATAAACGGTAAAAAAGTACCACACTTTACCCTTAACCACATCAAATATACGAACTTCAATGAAAAAATTCTCAAATTTCAACAATTGAACATAATCATCATTCATCCAAAAAAATGCTAAGCCCCCACTAGTACCCACCGGGTCCACGATAAGTGAACCCAATGCATTAATAGCATACTTAATATTTTCCACCACACTCGATTTATTTTTTGTTTCAAGCAAAAAAATAAAATCAGGGTAATGGGTTCTCACTAACCCTCGCAATGTGGGAACAATCAGGGGGTTCCCCACACCCTGACAGCTCCACCCCAGGACCTTCATTGATTACCATGGAGTTAGTTTGGACTGACTTCCTCCACCATATCAGTACAAGTCTTCTGAATATTAGCATCATCATTCTAATTTTTTGCTTCACGAGTTATATCGTGTTCATCAAACACGTTGCCAATGCCCTCCATTTTATGTTTGACGCAATGCAAGCACCCAAGAGAACTTTCCCCATGCAACGTACTTCCCACATCATTTTTAAATTTTAGATTCCTTCTAGCACGCCCACCACTCCGCGCTATCCTGCTGGGCTTGCGACGATCTTTACCTTTCCTGGATCCACCCTTATGAGTATCATCAATCATTGGGCCAAGGTTAAAAGGGTCACTTAATGACCCAATGAGGACTTGAACTGGCAAAGACCTGAAAACAAATTGGACTTCCTCTGAAGTTTGCCACTCCTCCAACATCAACGTTTACCAGACTACCTAACCTCAGTGCCATTGACTTCCCTTTATCTTCACTCACAAAATCAGTCACCAAATCAACCATAACACCCTCTTCCAATTTTTCCTCCCTGGATTCACCAACGAAATTATCCTCCATCTCAGCACCTTCCGAAAAACCCTTAGATCTCCCATAGGTCCCTGAAAATCCGCTCTGTTCCTAACCGAAATGGCATCGTTATCATCTCTCTTATCATCCTTGACCATGTCCCTAATCAGCTCCCCTAGAATCACTCATTCCCTAATATCTCTAAACCTCATCTCCTCTTTGTTCAATCAGCAAGAAAGATTAGATCCTGAAAAATCCTCCCTATCATACCTGTCAAGATGGCGATTTTCACCCGAAAAGGCCCCTGGTTTTTTAACAGCCGCAAGCATCGCCGTGGAGTGACCCTTAGATCTCTTAACCGTCGCTAGCTTCGCCATCGACTGACTCGCGGTAGACTGTCGCTGCAAATAATCAGATCGCGAGTTGTGAGATGACGAATAGGTTTTGTAAAAATCCTCTTTAGACGCCCACATGTTTCCCCCGCCTATTTCCCTAATTAGATTTGTTATAGGGGTTATTTTTGTAATTGGGGATTGAGGCCTTCAACCAATCCCGATATTTATTTTCAGATTCAACCCCTAGTCTTTTATCCTCCTTCCTAATGATACAATGCACAAATCCTCATGGTCTAAGGCCCCACAATGATAGCAAAATTTAGGAAGTCGTTCGTACTTGCACCAAATCTAAATCTTTTCACCAATATGATCAATGAAAATTCCTCTAACCAAAAGATGATGAATATTAATTTCAACTTCAATAAGGATGAATTTCCTTTGCTCGACACCATCCTGTATAACTTCTTCCTCTACATAGATAACTTCCCCCAACCGTTGTCC
Organism: Datisca glomerata; assembly: GCA_003255025.1. Lineage (NCBI taxonomy): Eukaryota > Viridiplantae > Streptophyta > Magnoliopsida > Cucurbitales > Datiscaceae > Datisca > Datisca glomerata. The sequence goes on from QANY01012253.1 coordinate 433,378, forward strand.
TATGGTTTTGCCGACTTTTTCACATCTGCATTCTATCGGTAATCCATGAAATTGGATCCAAAAAGCATACAAAGAAAATTCTAAATTTGATAACTTCATTCCCATCCTCCACAGCAGAAAAAGAATAAGTTGATCATCAAATAACCAAGAGTCATTCTCCATAACGAATGACAAATTATTCTCCTCTTGAAAAATAATTTGGAATATATTATTCTCAATCTCCAAAAATCGAACACCCTCTTCCAAGTTCCAAGCTTTCATCAATGCTTCTCGAAATCCTAACTTGTTAATCCTCTTTTGCGAGAGGATCTTAGCCATAACGCTCAACTGACCGACATGGTTCGATTTCTATATTATTCAAACTTTCTGAAATTTCAATCTCCTTTTCCTCCACTTTGGTTAGGGCTAACTTATTAGCCATCTCTTCCACCTCAGCATTCATGTAATGAAGAGCACTCTCCTCACTATATTATCTCATGTTGCAAGAGAGAGAGAATCAAGAACAAAAAAAAAGCAAAGAAACAAAGAAACGCAAGCATAAGATGAAAAAAGAAGAGGCAGCTCCCATGTGTTGGAATGCATGTTTATTGCTTTTGTCCATATATTTTTTGAAAAGTAATTGCTCTTTGATAAAGCTTAAATATGAAAAAAAAATGTACGCAAAAGTATCTTTCTAGGCAAGTGCAAATGCTTTATTAAATTTGAGAATCAATTTCATCAAGGTCTTTTGGCGTAGATGACCCATTATAGAATTTATAGGGATAAAATCACTCATAAATTTAATAGTATGTAAAAATAATATTTTTTTAAGTTAAAGAATTTTAAGTTAGTTATGAACTTATTATTTTATCTTCTCAATTTTGTAACCACCAAGAATAACTTCATATCACATTTTTTTTTGAATGTTTGATTATGATATTTCTTCACTTCTCCTAACTAATTTTTTTAAAACACATTATACCCAAAAAACCTATTTTCTTTTTTTTTGTGCGTCGCCTACTCTCTCTCTTTCTCTCTCTCTCTCTCTCTCGCGAGATCTCCATTTCTGTTTCATTTTTTGTGAAAAATAAATAAATAATGGAATAAGAGATCCCCACATCCTTCACTCGTCTAATTGCATCTATCCCATCAATAGATAAACATATAGTTTACTTGTTATTATTAAATTATTTACTTACTGTTATGCTACATTTTAATGTATCGTATTTTTTATCATTCTCCTATCTTTACTATTTTTATCATTCTCCTATCTTTATTAGACGTTGACCAAAAGATAGACATTATCTTCAGTTTTACAGTCATTCATATTTATGGATGAGCATTAAAAAATAATTTAGAACAACGCCATGCTAAGTAAATATATGTTAACGATAAGTAAACAATATATTAATCTATTTCAGATTGTGAAAAATAATTTATAAACTAAATCAAAACATAAAAGAATTTTTAATGATTGATGTATATTTGTTATAGAATTGACAAATTTTTTTGAAGGAAGTTGAATAATAAGTTTGAGTAGAATTTAAGAAAATACCATATACAAACATAAGAAAAAATAAAAGTGATGGGAAATTACTATTGGTGGTTACAAACTTCAAAACAAGTGAAATGATAAAATAGTAAGTCTATAACTGACTTAAACTTCATAAACTTAAAAATGATCATTTTTATATATTTACATATAAATAGTCATTCTTGCATATAAGTTAATAAAAATGATCATCTACTATAATTTCCATTTTATCAATATATTTTTCTAGTTGATAATTTGAAAACGAGTTTGAAGAAAATAAGAGAGACAATGTTGTTTTCAAAAAGAAATTAATACCCGAATATATGTGTCATAGAAGTTAATTAGTTTAACTATTTATAATATCTTTGATGGCTACTTAATTGATTAAGTTTATATATTGATGTGATCTAATGGTTTTGATCAATGTATTTGATATATTTTAATAACATTTCTAGGACATTCCTAATAAAATACATTTTAACTAATCCTTTAGGGTCTTTGACAAGAAAAAAAAACTAAATCTTATAGGGTTTCAATGTAATTAAGGAAAACTTTGAGTGATGAAATTAAAAGGAAAAAAACATATTTTCAAATTTGATATTAACATGTATTTTTTGCCACGTACACTGCATAGCAACACTGTAAGTGTTAACATGCATATATAAATCATTTGACTCTTTAAAATAGACTTGATCATTTCTTCTCATCCTTTAAATAGGCCATGTGCCAGTCCTCAATAATAAGCTTTTTTAAAATGAGTAATTATATATGTTAGTCAAATTTTGAATCAAGTTTATTTTAACAATTTCAATTTTATACGATGGGAGATTTAAAATTTGAATCTCCTCCAATAATAATATATTGAGACTAATCTCAACAATTAAACCATTGAAATAACATAATTTAATCCATTATTAATTTAACATGCATTTGAGTCATGAAAAAACAGTTCAATAAATTAGATATAGCATAAATTAAACTAATTTTGAATTTAAAACTTAAGAAAAACCAAATAAATATAGATCATTGAAAAAGAATGAGAAATACAGATATAAACGAAGCCTGAAATGTCAAGAACTAGAAGAAGGCCAAGATTGAAGACCAAAAATGGTTTGAGAATCTGTTGTTGAGAGCCAAGCGCATGCCTACAACTTACACCAAGGGGCGGAGCGAGGACTCAGATTGAGTAGAGTCACTGGTTGTGCTTCTATTTACGATATCTTTTATATTATTCTATTATATATATGTATATGTCTGTGTGTGTGTTGACACACCAACACAAAGAGAGAGAGAGTGAGAGAGAGAGAGCTGCATCCGATAAATTTTTATTAAAATTCAAAAATTTCAATTGTCCACAAAATCAGAAAAGTTAGTAACTTTTTATATTCTGGAATCGTTATAGTTGCTTCATTCTCAATATCACAGCTTGTCATTCAATTTTTTATGAATTTCATTGAAAAAAATGATTAGATGGAGCCGTGAAGGTTGAAGAGATGAAGGTTAGAGATTTAGAGAATATCTCAAAGATAGAATAAGGAAGAGGGTGGGAGGATCGAAACACAGATTTTAAGTAAAAAAGTGAAAACTGAAAAGTAAAAAGACTAAAACTGATATAGATAATACAAAGACTAAAACTTAAAAATCAGTAGTCTTCACATTTTAGTTGAGTAAAAAAAGAGTTAAAAATCAAAACAAATACACACAAAAAGCAGTGAGCATTTTTTTTAGTGAGGTCACGGGTCACATGGCCCTGTCCATACTTATATCGCTTTGTTCGTATGTGGCTTTGATTATCCTTAATCAATTATTATCTACGCTTAAAATAAGAACGATTCCAAAGAAATAATATTCCAATGTGCTCTTTTATTAAGACATACAAATACATGTAGTTTATAAGAGTTATTTTTATAATTCAAACATCACTCACACATATGCACTCACTTACACATTAAGTCAACCCAATTTGTTTCTCTCACACGTGTTCTCTCTCCTTCATCTTCCCTGAATCTCTTCTTGCTTTTATCTCTACCCACGTAACTCCCCCTCTTTCCTTCATTTTTTGCAGGAAACATAACCATTTCCTTAGTGTGTAACTCTCATCTAATCGAATGCTCTTTAAATCCCTTTTGTTCTCCACTTTCAACTTCACGAATCCTCCCATGTAACTGTGTTCCTCTCTATTTTACAGTTTTTCTTCCCCTTCGAACCTCTCTGTTCTTCACCTTCTTCTTCGTTTCAACTTGGGCAGTCCTCTAACATTGATCTTTGGTAAGCAATTTCTTGTTTCCTTTATTTTCTTTCTCCTATTTTCTTTCTCGTTTCCCCTTCTCTCTCTGAAATTTTGGTTCTTCGTTTCCAGCAATTTACATCCTTTTGGCATCGTCATCGTATCACCGCCTACAAGCTTCAATTGGGTAGTTTTCATGTTCTCCATTCTTTCCTCTATGTGCTTCTCTTTTTCTCCCTCTTCTTCGTCTCTTTCCCCCTCTCTGTTCTATCTCTCTCTCTCCCCCTCTCTGTTCTGTCTCTCTCTCTCCCTCTCTCTGTTGCGTCTCTCTCTTCCCCCTCTCTGTGTGTCTCTCTCTCTCCCTCTTCTTCGTCTCCTTCCCTCTCTCTGTTATGTCTCTCTCTCTCCTTCCTCTCCCCTCTCTGTTCTGTCTCTCTCTCCCCTCTTTGTTGCGTCTCTCTCTCTCTCTCTCCCTCTTCTTCGTATCATTCCCCCTCTCTGTTCTATCTCTATCTCTCTCTCTCCTTCATCTCCCCCTATTGTGTCTCTCTCTCTCCCTCTTCTTCGTCTCCCTTTTCTATTTCCCCTTCTCTTGAGCCAATTCACCTGAACCGGACCAGTTCATTCAGACTGGGCCGAACCGGTTCAGACGGATAAGACCAGGCCGAACCGGCTCGGTCAGACCAGACCCATTCAACCCGACCAGACCAAACCAGACCAAAATAGCATAACCGAACCAATTCAGACCACCTGAACCTTGTTGAACCGTTTTAAACCATTTGATAATTTACACCCGATGTGGTTTCCACCTGTTCCTAACCTCGCTTAGTTAATTAAATAATTGTAGAAATCATATGAATTTGTTGTGATCTGGGATCCTTGGATTTCAGGTCATTAGTTGCTGAATTTAATTCGTAACAAATCCAGGAGTGTGGATTTACATAATAATTCAGTTCATGTGTTATAAGTGTATAATATATAACGTGAAATTGTTTTATTATTTCTTTATTTTCAATCTTATGATCAAGTATTTTAATTGTTTTCCATATTATGTTGAAATTATTTACCATGTTATGTATGTGTATGATTATATTTTGAGTTATACATGTATTAATTATATTGTTTATGTTCATGAACATGTTATATGTTTACTCACGTATATATGTAACATGAATATTAATTTAAGTAAAAAGTGATAAGTAAACAAGAAGTAGATTTAGTCATGTCACTTGGTTATCAAGTAACCAGAATGTTCACGTCATGTTATCAAGTTATACAGTTAGGTGTCACCATGTTCATGTTAGTGCCCTTAAGGTTCAGATAACCTTAAGTGACATCAAATTTCAGGACACCCAATCTGTCATGTTTAAACCCTAAACCCTTAACTTAATCCATAAAACCTAAAATCCTAAACCCTCAAACCCAAAACTTTAAAACCCTAAAACGCTAAACCCTAAACCCTAAACCCTAAACCCAAAATCCAAAACCGTAAACCCTAAAAACCCTAAACCCTAAAACTCTAAAACCCTAAAACCCTAAACCCTGAGCCCTAAACACCGAAACCTAAACCCTAAACCTTTAACCTAAACCTAAACCCTAAATCCTAAATCTTAAAACCATAAACCCTAAAACCCTAAATCCTAAACCAAATAACCCTAAACCCAAAACCCTATGCCCTAAAACCTAAAACCCTAAACTATAAAACCCTAAGTTCAAGTTCAAGTTGTGAAACAGTTCGGATTAGGTTTTTAATCGAGGGATATGTCAGGTCGAGTTAGGATCAAGCAAGTATAAGTATTGGCATGTGTAAGTACAAGTTCAAGTAATATGTTAATCATGAAATAGATGTGTTGTTACAAGTATTTTATGTGACTTGTGAACGTGTGAAATAAATTTGCATGAGTTATATGTTTACATTTATGTCATGTGAAACTCATTAGTATGTGAATTTACTTACTGAGTATTTTTAATACTCACCCTCCCATAGATGATTGTGTTGCAGATGATGGTGAATAGCAGGAGTGATGGACTGTCATAGCAAACATGATTATGATTTTTAAGTTTAATTATGACTTCAGATGACTTCAGTTATTTCAGATATTTATGAATATTCATGTTGAAATTTCAAGCATGTTTAACCCTCGGGGATCGGGGCATTACAGTTTGGTATCAGAGCCAAGGTTTTAGATTCTGTAGACTTTTTTACGTAAAAAGTAGGGCATGTCGCTCATTCTACTTCTCCATCATCTTACAAGTCAGGTACGCATGTTATATATATGTTTTAACTATTGAATCAGTTGATATGCTTTAGATTCATTATGACACTTTCGATTACGTTTATGTTATTTTGCGCATTAAAATTAGACTTTTGGTAAGTCTTTGGTTGTATGGTTAGCAGTACGATGGCACCACCTATAAGGAACAACAATAGTCACACACCAGTCAATCCTACTGCTGACCTTCCAGCAACTATGGTGGAGATGTTTCAAGAGTTCTTGGAATTGTTAAGGCAGACGGTGACAGCTCGTCCGACACAACAAGCACAACAACCACAGCAAACACCAATGGACATACAGTTGATACAGACCTTCAGGAGGCTGCATCCACCAGAATTTGATGGCGATTCATCCGATCAACTACTAGTTGATGAATGAATTGCAAGACTGGAGCAAATTTTCCAGTTCATGCCATGTTCTGAGATTCAGATGGTTGTTTGCGCAACATTTATGCTGACACGGGAGGCTAAAAAATGGTGGCAGCTCATAACATCAATAGTAAGCTAGTGACATGGGATCGTTTCAAGGAACTTTTCCTTGAAAAATATTTTTCGATCACGGCCAGAATAGAGAAGGAGGCCGCATTTCTCAGACTTGCGCAAGGAGCTATGAGTGTAACTGAATACGAGTGGAAGTTTGAAGAATTGTCTCGGTACGCCACGCACTATGTGGATAATGAGATAAAAAAGGCTCAGACTTTTGAAAGAGGACTGCTTCAAGAGATTAAGGGTTCGATGTCACTTCTTAAGCATACCATCTACGCAGCGATGGTTGAGGCAACTTTACTAATGGAATAGAATCTTCCACCATGTGCACCACTTCAGTCAGAGAAATCATTTCATGGAAAGAGAAAATCATAAAATTCTCATCAAGGTCCTCACAATGCAAAAAGACAGATGATCAAATCAAATCCCTTGTGTGCTACATGTAACAAACATCATGTTGGTCAATGTTTTAAGGCGATCAATGCTTGCCTTAAGTGTGGAAAGACTAGACATTACCTCAAATAGTGCCCTCTGCTTGCTTGTATTAGGACATTCAGCTTTCACATTGATTGATTATGGATCCAAGCATTCTTTTATTTCTACTTCGTTTGTAACTCATGCATCATTACCTGTTGTGCCTTTGGGTTTTGAATTATGTGTTTCTACACCTTCTGGAGCTTCCCTTCTAGCTAATAAGGCGATAGAGAGTTTGTTCAGTGATGGTTGCAGATAATGTTATGTGTGCTAGACTTATAGTCCTAGGGATGCATGATTTTGATGTAATCCTAGGGATAGATTGGTTGGCTGCAAATTATGCCAACATAGATTGTTATCGAAAAGAAGTTTGATTCCTACCTCTTGGTAGGCCTAGCTTCAAGTTTAGGGGATCCAAGCAATGCTCAATACCGAAGGTTATATCTGCTTTGCGGGCACAGGCCTACTTGATCGTGGTAACTAGGGTTACTTAGCTTCTATTATGGATACAACTAAGACACATGTTGATATTGGATTGGTCCCAGTCATTTCTGAATTCTTGGATGTTTTTCCTGATGATTTTCTGAGACTTCCTCCTCCTCGAGAGATGGATTTTCATATTGAGTTGGTACCGGGCACTGCCCCTATATCTAAAGTTCCGTATCGTATGGCTCCTACAGAGTTGAAAGAACTTAAAGATCAACTTCAAGAATTACTGGATAATGGTTTCATAAGACCCAGTATTTCACCTTGGGGTGCTCCAGTGTTATTTGTTAAAAAGAAAGATGGATCAATAAGGCTATGCATTGACTACAGGGAATTGAATAAAGTCACTATCAAGAATAAGTATCCGGTATCGCACATTGAGGATTTGTTCGATCAACTTTAGGGAGCATCAGTATTCTCTAAGATTGATTTAAGATCAGGATATCATCAGCTCAGGATTCAAAATGAGGATATTTCTAAGACAGCGTTTCGCACTCGTTACGGCCATTACGAGTTTGTAGTGATTTCGTTTGGATTAACTAACGCTCTGACAGCCTTTATGGATTTAATGAACAGAGTGTTCAAGGAGTACCTGGATTCTTTTGTGATTGTCTTTATTGATGATATTCTGGTGCACTCTAGATCGGAGGCCAAACATATGAATAATCTCAGGCTTTTTTTTGCAAACATTAAGGACACACCAATTATATGCCAAATTCTAGAAGTGTGAGTTTTGGATTCAGCAAGTTTCATTCCTTGGTCATGTGGTATCTCAAGATGGAATCTTCGTTGATCCGTCTAAGATTGAAGGAGTGCTTAACTGGCCTCAACAGACAAATGTTGGAGAAGTTCGTAGTTTTCTGGGTTTAGCAGGATATTACAGAAGGTTTGTTGAAGGTTTTTCAAAGATTGTTGTCCCACTTACTCAGTTGACCAGGAAGAATGGCACATTTTCTTGGACGGCCAAGTGTGAGATATATTTTCATAGCCTTAAATAAAAATTAGTGACAACACCGGTGTTGACCATTCCAGATGGTAAGAGAGACTTTGTGATATACAGTGATACTTCTAAAAGTGGTTTGGGTTGCGTTTTAATGCAACAGGGAAAGATCATAGCATACGCATCTCGTCAGCTCAAGCCCTATGAACAGAATTATCCTACTCATGATTTGGAGTTGGCTGCAGTTGTTTTTTCCCTCAAGATCTGGAGACGTTATTTGTATGGCTGTAAGGGTTAGATTTACACAGATCATAAGAGCTTTAAGTACTTTTTCACTCAGAAAGAAATTAACATGAGGCAATGCCGTTGGTTGGAATTGGTGAATGATTATGACTGCGAGATCATTTATCACCCAGGAAAGGAAAATGTAGTGGTTGATGCCTTAAGTTGAAAATCAGCTCATTCAGTAGCTCTTATTACTTCTCAAGGACATATCTTGGAGGATTTGGAATGTGTTGAGATTCAAGTGTAGCTGAAAGATACTACAGCACAACTAGCTCAGCTCACAGTTCAACCATCGTTACAGCAACGTATTATTGATGCACAGAACTTAGACTCGGAGTTGCTTCTAACTCGTAGTGAAGTGGGTTCAGATAAAAGACAAGGGTTTGAAATTAGTGATGATTCAGCTCTTCACTTTCATAGGAGGTTGTGTGTTCCTAAACATGCACTCATTAGGCAGGAATTGCTCATGGAGGCTCATAGTTCACCATACACTGTCCACCCTGGTAGTACTAAGATGTATCACGATTTAAAGTTACATTATTGGTGGAATGGTTTGAAGCGTGACATTGTTGAGTTCATTAGTAAATGTTTGGTGTATCAGCGGATCAAGGCTCAAAGACAGCGACCATCTGGGGTTTTACAACCTTTAAGTATTCCTGAATGGAAGTGGGAACATGTAACTATGGATTTCCTTTTGGGGCTACCGAGAACGGTAAAAGGTTTTAACTCCATTTGGGTTGTGGTGGATCGTTTTACCAAGTCTGCACACTTTTTGCCTGGTAAGACTACATTTTCAGTTAAGGATTGGGCTCGGTTATATGTTCGCGAGATTGCTCAACTTCATGGGGTTCCAGTGTCTATAGTATCATATCAGGATCCACGGTTCACGTCAAACTTTTGGCGGAGTCTACAAAAAGCTTTGGAAACACAATTGAACTTAAGTACAACTTTTCATTAGCAATCTGAGCGAACAATTCAGACGTTAGAAGATATGCTTCGAGCTTGTGTCCTGGGTTTTTCTGGTAGTTGGGACGCACACTTGGCACTCATGGAATTTGCTTATAATAACAGTTATCAGGCGACGATTGGTATGGCTCCGTTTGAGGCACTTTATGAAAAGAAATGTTGGTCGCCGGTTCAGTGGGATGAAGTTGGCGAACGAAAGCTAGGCCCTCACTTGGTTCAGTATATGAATGAGGCTATTTAGAAAATCAGAGATAGAATGAAGACCACTCAGAGTAGGCAAAAGAGTTACGCAGATGTCAGGAGGAAGGGTCTCGAATTTGAAGTGGGTGATCAAGTGTTTCTCAAAGTTGCCCCATTGAAGGGTGTTATGCGTTTTGGTCACAAGGGGAAGCTGAGTCCATGGTTTATTGGCCCGTTTGAGATTTTAGATCGTATTGGTCCTTTGGCATACTGACTCGCTTTACCACCAGTTCTTTCAGGCATTCATAATGTGTTTCACGTCTCGGTGCTTCGCAAATACGTGTCTGACACAACGCATGTCATTGATTTTGAACCTCTGCAAGTTCGTGATGATCTCACTTATGAGGAGAAGTCAATTAGAGTTTTTGAGCGCATGAATCAAACTCTTCATTACAGAACGGTTCAACTAGTCAAGATTCTTTGGAGAAATCATCAGATCGAGGAAGCAACGTGGGAACGAGAAGCAGAGATACTTGTCAAGTACCCAGAGTTATTTCAATAAGGTATATTCCTTTCGAGGACGAAAGGTATTATGGAGGGGAGAATGTAATACCCATGTAGTTTATAAGGGTTATTTTTATAATTCAAACCTCACTCACACATATGCACTCACTTACACATTAAGCCAACCTAATTTGTTTTCCTCACACATGTTCTCTCTCCTTCATCTTCCCCAAATCTCTCCTTGCTTTTATCTCTAGCTTACCCACGTAACTCCCCTTCTTTCCTCCATTTTTGGAGGAAACATAACCGTTTCCTTAGTGTGTAACTCTCATCTAATCTAATGCGCTTTAAACCCCTCTTGTTCTCCACTTTCTAAATCACGAATCCTCCCATGTAACTGCTTTCCTCTATTTTACAGTTTTTCTTCCCCTGCAAAGCCTCTCTGTTCTTCACCTTCTTCTTCCTTTTAACTTGGGCAGCCCTCTAACATTGATCTTTGGTAAGCAATTTCTTGTTTCCTTTATTTTCTATCTCATTTCCTCTTCTCTCTCTCTCTGAAATTTTGATTCTTCATTTCCAGCAATTTACATCCTTTTGGCATTGTCATCGTATCGCCGCCTGCAAGCTTCAATTGGGTAATTTTCATGTTCTCCATTCTTTCCTCTAGCGTCTCTCTCTCTCTCTCCCTCTTCCTCGTCTTCTTCCCCCTCTCTGTTCTGTCTCTCTCTCTCCCTCTCTCTGTTGCGTCTCTCTCCCCTCTCTCTGTTGCGTCTCTCTCTCCCCCTCTTCTTCGTCTCTTTCCCCCTCTCTGTTCTGTCTCCCCTCTCTGTTCTGTCTCTCTCTCCTTCCCCCTCTCTCCTTCGTCTCCCCTCTTTATTCTGTCTCTCTTTCTTTCCCCCTCTCTGTTCTGTCTCTCTTTCTTTCCCCCTCTCTGTTCTGTCTCTCTCTCTCTCTCTCTCTCTCTCCCTCCCTCCCTCTCCCTCTTCTTCGTCTCCTTCCCCCTCTCTGTTTTGTTTCTCTCTCTCCTTCGTCTCCCCCATGTTGCATCTCTCTCTGTCTCCCTCTTCTTCGTCTCCCTTTTCTATTTTCCCCTTCTCTTGAACCGGTTCACCTGAACTGGACCAGTTCATTCAGACCGGGCCGAACCACTGTATTCAGACCAGGCCGAACCAGTTTAACCTGACCAGACCAAACCAGACCAAAACAGCAGAACCGAACCAATTCAGACCACCCGAACCTTGTTGAATCGTTTTAAACCATTTGGTAATTTACACCCAATGTGGTTTCCACCTATTCCCAACCTCGCTTAGTTAATTAAATAATTGTAGATATTATATGGATTTGTTATAATCTGGGATCCTTGGATTATAGGTCATTAATTGCTGAATTTAATTCGTAGTGATTATATTTTGAGTTATACATGTATTATTTATGTTCATGAATAAGTTATATGTTTACTCACGTATATGTGATAACGTGAATATTAATTCAAGTAAAAAGTGATAAGTAAACAAGAAGTAGATTTAGTCATGTCCCTTTGTTATCAAGTAATCAGATTGTCACGTCATGTTATCAAGTTATACAGTTGGGTATCACCATGTTCATGTTAGCGCTCTTAAGGTTCAGATAACCTTAACTGACATCAAATTTCAGGACACCGAATCTGACATGTTCACGTTCATGTTACAAGTTCAAGTTCAAGTTGTGAAACAGTTCGGGTTAGGTTGTTAATCAAGGGATATGTCTAGTCGAGTTAGGATCAAGCAAGTATAAGTATTGGCATGTATAAGTACAAGTTCAAGTTATATGTTAATCATGAAATCGATGTGTTGTTACAAGTATTTTATGTGACCTGTGAATGTGTGAAATAAATTTGCATGAGTTATATGATTACATTTATGTCATGTGAAACTCATTAGTATGTGAATTTACTTACTGAGTATTTTTAATACTCACCCCCATAGATGATCGTGTTGCAGATGATGGTGAGCAGCAGGAGTGAGGGACTGTCATAGCAAGCATGATTATGATTTCTAAGTTTAATTATGACTTCAGTTGACTTCAGTTATTTTGGATATTTATGAATATTCATGTTTAATCTTTCATGTCATATGGATTCTCATGCTTCACTTTATTACAGTTTAATGAATCACTTATTTCAATTTAATGAATTAATATTATATTAAAACTTAAAATTAGGATAAAATTAGGGTTTTCAATTTGGGGGTTTTCTCAAATTAGGGTTTTAATTAAATTGAGAAATTTTTGAATTCTAAAATTTCAAGCATGTTTAATCCTCGAGAATCGAAGTGTTACAACATAAGTAACTAGCAAGAGTAATTCTACACTTGTCAAATAATTGATCAAGTTTTCTAGGAAGTTACTAGCAATCCTTTATGGGCTTAAGTGGCCTACTCAATGATCTTGGGTTGTGGTATTGTTGAGTATGATTCCAAACAAGTTATCTCTTAGATCAGATCAATTCTTGCTTAGATTGGAAATTGACCCATTTAGTGGATGAAGTCCATTCTATTTTAAATCAAGCTATTGGTTTGTCTCTTAGATGGATAAGCAGAAATTGTAATTCTGTCATTGATGATATAGCCAGCTATAGTTTAGGTCAATGTAGAATTAACTTTAATGATTTCTGGCTGTCTAGTTCTATTTTCAACTTGATTGAGTCAGATATGTTCTATGTAAGGAGTTAGAAAAAACAACCCTGAATGTCTGATTTCTTGTTTAATAAAATTTTAATCTGGTTTGATAAAAAATAATAATTAACTTAGTTTTAAGTAATCAAGTAATGTACCAATCGTTTATAAGTTAATGTTTTAAAATATTTTAATAAGTGTGAAAATATCAATCTACAAATGATGACACATCACTTGATCACTTTAAACTTGATCAATTACTTGGTCGGTGTATGTAGAATTATTCAATTAACAGCAATATAATTTCATATAATGAAGATAGACAAAATCATACTGTGATCAACTGGATTAATAGTCTTGGTTGTACACTTTTTTTTGGAGGAACCAAGAGTGACTCAGTAATTCAAAAATACTGAAAATGATCTTCCCCTTGACACATATCTGTAATTATGACTCACAAATACATGTAGTCTCTCAATGTAACATGGCTCTACATGAACTTAAGAAGCCAAGGCTACAAAAGGGTTTCCGACATGGAAGTTAGTGAAGCAAAAGACAGGGAATACCAAAAGGAAGTGAGATACTTATGTGATAAACAAATAACAAAAGTGCCAAGCAAATATATTTTCTCAATTTTTAAAAGACCCTCACAGATAAATATTTTCAAAACAGTAATCCCAACCATAATCTCAACCTCAACTTACTAATCATTGATTTCAATCAGCTACAAAGCTCCAACAGGTCCCAACTCCTCATTTCCCTCTCCCAGGCTTGCAGAGATATGGATTTTTCCATGTTTTTATCTTCTTTTTTTCAATATCTTTATCACACATTTATCTTACGAAAAATGATATATTGTTTGTACAATACTATGATACTCTCTAATAAGGATGGTCTCATGTTGATAAGGATGCCAGCTCAGTAGTGTTGCCTTGGCAGTTGGCTACTCAATAGCGTTGCCTTGGCAGTTGGCTACTTAGTTTTGATATCAAGTGTAATTACCATGCTGACCATGTAGTAATTACATATTAATTAGTTGGTTAATGCGCTGTTAGTTTCAGTTAGATTCTGTTAAGTTAGTTAGTGAAGATTGTTGTATATATATAATCTATTTGTATTCTTAAGCTATTGAGAATTTTGTAACTTTCACACAACCTGCGCAGCTCCATTTCTTTCTTCTTCTTCCCTAAGCACTATGTTCTCCCCTGTTTATGTTTCTTGACTTGGTATCAGAGAATAGGAACACAATTATTGAGCTATGGTAGGTGATTCAGATGTCAGTACTGAAGGTAACTCAAGTGATGAAAGTTTCTTCTCGAAATTCCTTAGCTCGACGCTTAATTCTTCTCTTCTAATTATGCTCGATAGGGATAACTTCATTTTATGAAAATCACATATTGTTCCAGAAGTAATTGGTAATGGTTTAGATTCATTTCTATTTGGTAATGAGGAAAAGCCTCAACAAAGACTCCATATGGTACTGATAACCCTAAATATGTAACTTGGATTAGGAAGGACCAGTTACTACTGAGTTGGTTACGTTCGTCTAATACCGAAAGAGTTCTTGGAACAGTCTTGTAGTACAGTCATTCGAAGGTGATGCTTTGGCAGCTACTGGAAATCCAGTAAGCATACAAGATCTTATGCTTCATATTCTTAATGGTTTGGGAGTTGAATATGATTCTGTCATAATAAATGTTACCTCACGAAGTGATGAGGTTACATTAGAATAAGTACATGCATTGTTGATGAGTCCTGAGTGTAGAATTGAAAGAATCAATTCTAAAAATAGTCTAGATGTCAAATACACAATGTCAGCAAATTTTGATGGAAGGAAAAATGGTGGTTTTGGTCATGGTAATGGAGGCAACACTGGTAGGGGAAGAGGAGGAAACTTTAATAACCAAGGAAGTGGATGTGGCAGTTTTAATGGTGGAAGAAGGGGAAGAGGAGGCATGTTTGAAGGAAGACTTACCTGTCAAGTTTGTGGTAGAACTGGACATCGTGCACTGACTTGCTACAACAGATTTGATAGAAGCTATCAACTACAAAACAATTCACCAACTGGGCCCTTCTCCAACCAGCCACAGAAAAGTAATTTTTCTCCTACTGCAATGGTAGCAAGTTCAGATGGTAATTACAGTGATGCAAGTTAGTATGCCGACAGTGCTGTAACTAATCACATTTCATCAGATTTTAGCAACTTCCATATTTCACAGGAGTACAATGGCAAGGAAAAGGTTATTGTAAGTGATGGTGAGGCCTTTCAAATCACTCATCACTACAAGAAAAATGGCATTATACAAGAGACGGGTATCCCCGTGAAAAGTAATCCACAAGGATCATGCGGTGCCTGTGACAACCCCTCATATTAGAAGTCCTCATTTTTCATGAGACGCAACGCCTCCTGGAAAGACCCCTGTGGTATCTCGCTTTTTACAGAATTTTTCGTCTCTTGTAGAACATTGTTTAATGAGGTTTTTCGACTCCTGTTACTTTTATTCAACAGGTGTTTATAATTCTTGTGAACTAATATTCATAGGTATTTTTGTATCCTATTAAATCTAATACCATAAGATTTTTTAAGTCTCATTGATATAATTTTTTGTTATAAATTATGCCTTTTATAAAGAGATTTCCCTGGCATTTTATAAATGCTATTTTTTATAGTCAATTTATATGCACATGTTCACGTACCTATTTAATCATTCAAAATTAATACATTACTAGAGTAAAATGCATTCAAACATCATTTCATTTTCACAAAATATTATCCACAAGTATCATTCATAATTATCATCTAAAAGTATTAGTACTTAGTCTACTAATACAACGTGCTATTCAAAAAATAAAAAAACATCTAAAAGTTTCACATACGCTACAAAATAATTTCAATGTTTCACTGCTTAACTCTTCAAAATTTGATGCCATGTTGAAATCCTTCAAGGGATTGTAGGTTCTGCATTTTAAAAAAGAATAAGACAGTAACTTTAAGATAATTTCGCATTGCCCACATCACCATTTTATACTTTGAGAAAATAGCACTGCATATTTTTAAGCACATTATATAGTTTTGTAGAATTACATAAAATAAAAGTAAGCAAAGATACAGTTCATTGTCTAATGAAAAGGCATACTAACATATTGACCAATATCCTATGTTCTTTATCTTTTCTTTCTTATCATTATTCTTAACTTCATTATTAATCTCATGTCTAGCTAATTAATTAAA
>QANY01012256.1:0-11002 GCA_003255025.1 Datisca glomerata
GAGAGAAAGAGAGGGAAGGAGATAGGGAGAGAGAGAGAGATGAGTGAGAGAGAGAGGGCGAGGGAGAGAGGAAGCGAGAGAGGGAGGGAAAGAGTGTGTGAGTGAGAGAGGGAGGGAGAGAATGAGAGAGCGAGAAAGAGAGAGAGAGAGTGAGAGACAGAGAGAGAGAGAGAGAAAGATAGAGAAAGATTGAGAGCAAGAGCGAGTGAGGGAGGGAGAGAGAGAGGGTGAGAGTGGGAGAAGGGAGAGATATGGAGAGGGAGAGAAATGGGAGTGTGAAATGGAGAGGCATAAAGAATGTGAGGGAGGGGGAGAGAGAAAAATAGAGAGTGAGTGAGTGAGAGAGAAAGTAAGAGAGAGAGACAGTGTGAGAGAGAGAGGGAGAGGGAGAGAGGGAGAGGGAGAGAGAGAGGGAGGAGGGATGGAGAGAGAGGGAGATGGAGTGGGGGAGAGAATGAGAGAAAGTGAGTGTGTGTGGGAGAGAGTGTGCGAGTGAGAGAGACGGAGAAAGGGAGAGAGAGTGGGAGAGGGACTTAGGGAGAGAGAAAGCGAGAGAGGGAGGGGGAGAGAGGGAGAGGGAGATGAAGAGGGAGAGAGAAGAAGGGAGAAAGGGAGGGAGAGGGAGAGAGAGAGCGAGAGAGAACTAGAGAGAGTGATTGAGTGAGAGAGAGTGTGTGTATGAGAGGGGGGAAGGAGAGAGAGTGGGAGATGGAGAGAGAGAAAGGGGGAGAGAGAGGAGGGAGAGAGGAGAGTGAGAGGGAGAGGGTGTGTGTGTGAGAGAGAGGGAGGGAGAGCGAGAGGGAGAGGGAAAGAGAGAAAAAGAGATAGCGAGATAGAGATAGATAGAGGGAGGGGGAGAGAGAGGGAGAGATAGAGATAGTGAGAGAGGGATAGGGGAGAGACAAAGAGAAAGAGAGAGGAAGGGAGAGAGATAGGTAGACAGACAGATAGATAGATAGATAGATAGTGAGAGAGGGATAGGGGAGAGACAAAGAGAAAGAGAGAGAAAGAGAATGAGAGAGAGAGAGATAATGAGAGAGAGAGGGAGAGAGAAAGAGTGGGAGAGAGAAAGGGAGAAAAAGAGAGTGAGTGATAGAGAGAGGGAGGGAGATGTATATATTTGTAGAGAGAGAGTGAAAGAGAGAGATGGAGATATAGAGAGATAGAGATAGAGACAGAGTGGGGGAGAATCTTAGAGAGAGATAGAAAGAGGGAGAGAGAGTGAGAGATAATGAGAGAGAGAGGGCGAGAGAGATAGAGGGAGAGATAGAGAGATAGAGAGAGGGAGATATAGAGAGATAGAGAGAGATAGATAGAGAGAGATAGAGAGAGATAATAATTGAGAGAGATAGAGAGACAGAGAGAGATAGAGAGAGATAATAATTGATAGAGATAGAGAGAGGGATAATAATTGAGAGAGAGTGATTGAGAGAGATATGGAGAATGAGAGAGATAGGGAGAATGAGAGAGAGAGTAAGTGAGAGAGAGAGGGAAGGAGGTAGGGAGAGAGAGAGCGAGAGAGAGAGGGAAGGTGGTAGGGAGAGAGAGAGTGAGAGAGTGAGGGAGGGAGAGAAAGGGAGAAGAAGTAGGAGAGAGAGAGTATGTGTGAGAGAGAGTGAGAGATGGAGGGAAAGGGAGAGATAGATAGATAGATAGAGCAAGAGAGACAGAGAGTGAGAGAGGGAGGGAGAGAAAGAGGGAGAGATATATGGATAGATAGATAGAGAGGGGGAGAGAGAGAGTGAGAGAGGTAGAGAGTGAGAGAGAGCGAGGGAAGGAGAGGGAAAGGGAGAAAGAGAGAGAGGGAGAGATAGAGATAGGGAGAGAGGGAGAGAGAGAGACAGGGACAGAGAGAGAGTGAGTGAGTGAGAGAGATAGATAGAGAGAGAGAGAGTGTGTGTGAGAGAGAGAGTGAGCGAGAGAGAGATGAGGGAGAGAGGGAGGGAGAGAGAGGGAGGGAGGGAGAGAGCGATGAGTGAGAGAAAGATAGAGGGAGGGTGAGTGAGAGAGAGAGTGAGACAGAAAGAGAGAGAGGGAGAGAGAGTGAGAGAGAGTGGCTGAGTGAGAAAGACAGAGTGTGTGAGAGAGAAAGAGGGAGGGAGAGATAGGGAGAGAGGCAGGGAGGAATTAAGAGAGAGAGGGAGGGAGGGAATGAGGGAGAAAAAGAGTGAGAGGGAGGGAGAGAGAGGGAGAGGGAGAGGAACTGAGAGAGGGAGAGGGAGAGAGAAATAGAGAGAGGGAGAGCAAGAGAGAGGGAGAGGGAGAGAGAAATAGAGACAGAGACAGAGCGAGGGAGAGAGTCAGAGAGAGTGAGTGTGTGTGTGTGTGAGAGAGAGTGTGTGTTAGAGAGAGGGAGGGAGAGCGAGATGGAGAGTGAGAGAGAGTGTGCGGGTGAGAGAGAGAGGGAGAGATAGAGGGAGTAGGAGAGGAACTGAGAGAGGGAGAGGGAGAGAGACATAGAGAGAGTGGGTGCAAGTGAGAGGGAGAGGGAGAAGAAGTGAGAGAGGGAGAGGGAGAGAGAAATAGAGAGAGAGAGAGAGCGAGGGAGAGAGTTAGAGAAAGTGAGTGTGTGTGTGTGAGAGAGAGAGAGAGTGTGTGAGAGAGAGGGAGGGAGAGCGAGATGGAGAGTGAGAGAAAGTGTGCGGGTGAGAGAGAGAGGGAGAGATAGAGGGAAAGAGATAGAGCGAGAGGGGGAGGGAGAGAGAGGGAGAGGGAGATGAAGAGGGAGAGAGAAGAAGGGAGAGAGAAAGAGAGAAAGAGGGATAGTGAGTGAGAGAGAGAGTGAGAGAGAGTGGGTGAGTGAGAAAGAGAGAGTGTGCGTGAGAGAAAGAGGGAGGGAGAGAGAGGGAGAGGGAGAGAAGGAGGGAGGGAGAGAGGGAGGGAGGGAGAGAGAGATGAAGAGGGAGAGAGGAAGGGAGAAAGAGAGGGAGAGGGAGAGGGAAAGAGAAACGGGGAGAGAGAGAGATAGATAGATTAAGAGAGGGAGGGAGAGAGAGTGAGAGAGAGTGGCTGAGTGAGAAAGAGTGTGCGGGTGAGAGAGAGAGGGAGAGATAGAGGGAGAGGGACTTAGGGAGAGAGATAGAGCGAGGGGGGAGGGAGAGAGAGAGAGAGGGAGATTAAGAGGGAGAGAGAAGAAGGGAGAGAGAAAGAGTTAAAGAGGGATAGTGAGTGAGAGAGAGTGAGAGAGAGTGGGTGAGTGAGAAAGAGATAGTGTGCGTGAGAGAAAGAGGGAGGGAGAGAGAGGGAGAGGGAGAGAGGGAGGGAGGGAGAGAGAGATGAAGAGGGAGAGAGGAAGGGAGAAAGAGAGGGAGAGGGAGAGGGAAAGAGAAATGGGGAGAAAGAGATAGATAGATTAAGAGAGGGAGGGAGAGAGAGAGGGAGAGGCAAAGATAGATAGGGAGAGAGAGTGAGAGGGAGAGGCGAGAGTTGGAGAGAGAGAGCGAGCGAGAGAGAGAGAGGGGGAGGGAGAGGCAAAGATAGATAGGGAGAGAGAGTGAGAGGGAAGGTGACGGAGAGAGGGAGCGAGAGAGGGAGGGAGAGAGTGTGTGAGTGAGAGAGAGCGAGAGTTGGAGAGAGTGAGAGAGAGTGAGATAGAGGGAGAGAGAGGAAGAGATAGAAAGATAGATAGATAGTGACAAGGACAGAGAGAGAGCCACTGAGCGAGAGAGAAAGAGAGGGAAGAAGATAGGAAGAGAGAGAGCTAGAATGGGTTAGTGATAGCGAGAGATAGAAAGAGCATAAGTGAGAGAGGGAGGGATAGGGAGGGATAGGGAGTGAGAGAGCGAGAGAGAGAGAAAGAGAGAGAAAGAGCGAGAAAGCAGGATATAGAGAGAGTGCCAGAGAGAAGGAGTGAGATAGAGCGAGCGACTGAGTGAGAGCGAGAGAGAGAGAGATGGAGAGAGATAGGGAGACTGAGAGAGGGTGAGGGGGAGAGAGAGATCAAGAGAGAGAGGGAAGGAGGTAGGGAGAGAGAGAGAGAGAGGGGGAAAGAGGTAGGGAGAGAGAGAGTGAGGGAGGGAGAGAAAGGGAGAAGAAGTAAGAGAGAGAGAGTCTGTGAGAGAGAGAGAGTGAGAGATGGAGGGAGAGGGAGAGATAGATGGATAGATAGATAGATAGAGCAAGAGAGACAGAGAGGGAGAGAGGGAGGGAGAGAAAGAGGGAGAGATATATGGATAGATAAATAGAGAGGGGGAGAGAGAGAGCGAGAGAGGTAGAGAGTGAGAGAGAGCGATGGAAGGAGAGAGATGGAGAGGGAAAGGGAGAAAGAGAGAGAGGGAGAGATAGAGAGAGGGAGTGATAGAGATAGGGAGAGAGGGAGAGAGAGAGACAGGGAGAGAGAGAGTGAGTGAGAGAGAGAGAGAGATAGAGAGAGAGAGAGAGAGAGAGAGTGAGAGAGAGAGATAGATAGAGAGAGAGAAAGAGAGAGAGAGTGAGAGAGAGAGAGGGAGAGAGAGAGGGAGGGAGGGAGAGAGCGATGAGTGAGAGAGAGATAGAGGGAGGGTGAGTTAGAGAGAGAGTGAGACAGAAAGAGAGAGAGGGAGAGCGATTGAGAGAAAGTGGCTGAGTGAGAAAGAGAGAGTGTGTGAGAGAGAAAGAGGGAGGGAGAGAGAGGGAGAGGGAGAGAGGCAGGGAGGGAGAGAGAGAATGTGTGTGAAAGAGAGTGAGAGATGGAGGGAGAGGGAAAGATAGATAGATAGATAGATAGAGCAAGAGAGACAGAGAGTGAGAGAGGGAGGGAGAGAAAGAGGGAGAGATATATGGATAGATAAATAGAGAGGGGGAGAGAGAGAGAGTGAGAGAGGTAGAGAGTGAGAGAGAGCGAGGGAAGGAGAGAGATGGAGAGGGAAAGGGAGAAAGAGAGAGAGGGAGAGATAGAGAGAGTGAGAGATAGAGATAGGGAGAGAGGGAGAGAGAGAGACAGGGAGAGAGAGAGTGAGTGAGAGAGAGATAGAGAGAGAAAGAGAGAGAGAGAGTGAGAGAGAGAGATAGATAGAGAGAGAAAGAGTGAGAGAGTGTGAGAGAGAGGGAGAGAGAGGGAGGGAGGGAGAGAGCGATAAG
Source organism: Datisca glomerata (assembly GCA_003255025.1). Lineage (NCBI taxonomy): Eukaryota > Viridiplantae > Streptophyta > Magnoliopsida > Cucurbitales > Datiscaceae > Datisca > Datisca glomerata. The sequence goes on from QANY01012256.1 coordinate 5,059, forward strand.
TAAGAGAGAGATAGAGGGAGGGTGAGTTAGAGAGAGAGTGAGACAGAAAGAGAGAGAGGGAGAGCGAGTGAGAGAAAGTGGCTGAGTGAGAAAGAGAGAGTGTGTGAGAGAGAAAGAGCGAGGGAGAGAGAGGGAGAGGGAGAGAGGCAGGGAGGGAGAGAGAGTGTGTGTGTGAGAGAGAGTGAGAGATGGAGGGAGAGGGAAAGATAGATAGATAGATAGATAGAGCAAGAGAGAAAGAGAGTGAGAGAGGGAGGTAGAGAAAGAGGGAGAGATATATGGATAGATAGATAGAGAGGGGGAGAGAGAGCGAGAGAGGAAGAGAGTGAGAGAGGGCGAGGGAAGGAGAGAGATGGAGAGGGAAAGGGAGAAAGAGAGAGAGGAAGAGAGTGAGAGAGGGCGAGGGAAGGAGAGAGATGGAGAGTGAAAGGGAGAAAGAGAGAGAGGGAGATATAGAGATAGGGAGAGAGGGAGAGAGAGATCAGGAGAGAGAGTTTGTGAGAGAGAGAGATAGATAGTGAGAGAGAAAGAGAGAGAGAGTGAGAGAGAGAGAGAGAGTGAGCGAGAGAGAGATGAGGGAGAGAGGGAGGGAGAGAGAGGGAGGGAGGGAGAGAACGATGAGTGAGAGAGAGATAGAGGGAGGGTGAGTGAGAGAGAGAGTGAGACCGAAAGAGAGAGAGGGAGAGAGAGTGAAAGAGAGTGGCTGAGTGAGAAAGAGAGAGTGTCTGAGAGAGAAAGAGGGAGGGAGAGAGAGGGAGAGGGAGAGAGGCAGGGAGGGAGGGAAGGAGGGAGAAAGAGAATGAGAGGGAGGGAGAGGGAGGGAGAGGAACTGAGAGAGGGAGAGGGAGAGAGAAATAGAGAGAGGGAGCGCAAGAGAGAGGGAGAGGAAGTGAGAGAGGGAGAGGGAGAGAGAAATAGAGAGAGAGAACGAGGGAGAGAGTCAGAGAGAGTGAGTGTGTGTGTGAGAGAGAGAGTGTGTGTGAGTGAGAGAGTGTGTGTGAGAGAGAGGGAGGGAGAGCGAGATAGAGAGTGAGAGAGAGTGTGCAGGTGAGAGAGAGAAGGAGAGATAGAGGGAGAGGGACTTAGGGAGAGAGATAGAGTGAGAGGGGGAGGGAGAGAGATGGAGAGGGAGATGAAGAGGGAGAGAGAAGAAGGGAGAGAGAAAGAGAGAGAGGGATAGTGAGTGAGAGAGAGAGTGAAAGAGAAAGTGGGAGAGGGAGAGAGAGTGAGAGAGAGTGGGTGAGTGAGAAAGAGAGAGTGTGCGTGAGAGAAAGGGGGAGGGAGAGAGAGGGAGAGGGAGAGAGGGAGGGAGGGAGAGAGAGAGAGAGGGAAGGAGGGAAGGAGGGAGGGAGAGAGAGAGAGGGAGGGAGAGAGAGGGAGATGCAGAGGAAGTGAGAGAGGGAGAGGGAGAGAGAAATAGAGAGAGGGAGAGCTAGAGAGAGGGAGAGGGAGAGGAAGTGAGAGAGGGAGAGGGAGAGAGAAATAGAGAGAGAGAGTGTGTGTGTGTGTGTGTGTGTGAGAGAGAGAGGGAGGGAGAGCGAGATGGAGAGTGAGAGAGAGTGTGCGGGTGAGAGAGTGAGGGAGAGATAGAGGGAGAGGGACTTAGGAAGAGAGATAGAGCGAGCGGGGGAGGGAGAGAGAGGGAGAGGGAGATGAAGAGGGAGAGAGAAGAAGGGAGAAAGAGAGGGAGAGGGAGAGGGAGAGAGAAAAAGGGACAGAGAGAGAGAGAGAGTGAGAGAGAGAGAGCTAGAGAGAGAGGGAGAGAGAGAGAGATGGAGAGAGATAGGGAGAGAGAGATAATAATTAGTGAGAGAGAGAGTGACATAATGAAAGAGAGGGAGAGTGAGAGAGTGATAGAGGGAGAGATAGAGAGATAGAGAGAGAGATAATAATTGAGAGGGATTGATTGAGAGACATAAGGAGAATGAGAGAGAGTGAGTGAGAGAGAGAGAGAGGGAGAGACAGAGAGAGGGAGTGAGAGAGAGAGAGGGAGATATATAGAGAGAGAAAGAGGGGGAGAGAGTGAGAGAGAATGAGAGAGAGGGAGGGAGAGAGTGGGAGAGAGAGAGAGATAGAGAGGGTGAGAGAGAGGGAGATATACAGAGACAGAAAGAGAGAGAGAGATAGAGTGGGAGGGAGATATATATAGGGAGATAAAGAGAGAGATAATAATTGAGAGAGAGTGATTGAGAGAGATAGGGAGAATGAGAGATATAATAATTGAGAGAGATAGAGAGAGAGATAATAATTGAGAGAGAGTGATTGAGAGAGATAGGAAGAATGAAAGAGATAGGGAGACTGAGAGAGAGAGTGAGGGAGAGACAGAGAGGGAGTGAGAGAGAGAGGGAGGGAGATATATAGAGAGAGAAAGAGGGGGATAGAGAGAGTGAGAGAGAGGGAGGGAGAGACTGGGAGAGTGAGAGATAAAGAGAGAGAAAAAGAGAGGGTGAGAGAAAGAGGGAGATATACAGAGATAGAAAGAGAGAGAGAGATAGAGAGGATGGGAGATATATATAGGGAGAGAGACAGAGAAAAATCGTGATAGTGAATGAGAGAGAGAGAAAGAGAGATATTGAGAGCGAGATGGGGTGATATAGAGAGACAGAGGCAAAGAGAGAAGGAGAGAGAGGGAGGGAGATAGACGAAGGGATAGAGAGGGAGAAATAGAGATAGTGATAAAAAGCTTGAGAGGGAGGGAGAGAGGGGGGAGATGAAGAGGGGGAGACAGGAAGGGAGAAAGGGAGGGAGAGGGAGAGAGAGAGAGAGAGCAAGAGAGAAAGTGATTGAGTGGGAGAGAGAGTGTGTGTGAGAGAGAGGGAGGGAGAGAGAGTGGGAGATGGAGAGACAGAGGGGGAGAGAGGAGAGCGAGAGGGAGAGGGTGTGTGTGAGAGAGAGAGGGAGGGAGAGGGAGAGGTAGAGGGAGAGAGAGAAAAAGAGATAGCGAGAGGGAGAGAGAGAGGGAGTGGGAGAGAGAGATAGAGAGAAAGATAGAGGGAGGGAGATAGATAGATAGATTGATAGAATGATAGATAGAGAGGCGAGTGAGTGAGAGAGAGAGAGGGAGAGAGAGTGTGCGAGTGAGGGATGGAGGGACAGAGAGTGTATGTCTGTTGTGTGTATGTTAGGGAGAGGGGGGAGAGAAAGAAAGAGAGAGAGAGAGATAAAGAGGGAGAGAGAGAACATGCGAGAGAAAAGGAGAAAGAGAGAGATAGAGAGGGAGAGAGAAAGAGAAAGAGAGAGAGAGAGAGAACGAGAGAGGGAGGGAGAGAGAGGGAGAGGGAGATGAAGAGGGAGAGAAGAAGGGAGAAAGAGAGGGAGAGAGAAACAGGGAGAGAGAGAGATGGATAGATAAAGAGTGAGAGAAAGCGAGCGAGAGAGAGGGAGCGAGAGAGGGAGGGAGAGTGTGTGAGTGAGAGAGAGAGCGAGAGTGGGAGAGAGTGAGAAAGAGAGGGAGAGATAGGGGGAGAGAGAGGAAGAGATAGAAAGATAGAGAGATAGTGAGAAGGAGAGAGAGAGAGCGACTGAGCGAGAGAGAAAGAGAGGGGAGATAGGAAGAGAGAGAGCTAGAGTGGGTTAGTGATAGCGAGAGATAGAAAGAGCGGAAGTGAGAGAGGGAGGGAGAGAGAGTGAGAGAGCGAGAAAGAGAGAGAGAGTGTGTGTGAGAGACATAGAGAGAGATCGAGCAAGCATGATTTAAAGAGAGAGCTAGAGAGAGAGGGAGTGAGATAGAGCGAGCGGCTGAGTGAGAGCGAGCGAGAGAGAGAGAGAGATGGAGGGAGATAGGGAGAGTGAGAGAGGGTGAGGGGGAGAGAGAGATCGAGAGAGAGAGGGAAGGAGGTAGGGAGTGAGAGCGAGAGAGAGGGAAGGAGGTAGGGAGAGAGAGAGTGAGAGAGATGGAGAAGAAGTAGTTGAGAGAGAGTGAGAGAGTGAGAGATGGAGGGAGGGAGAGAGAGGGAGAAGAAGTAGAAGAGAGAGAGTGTGTGTGTGTGTGAGAGAGAGTGAGAGATGGAGGGAGAGGGAGAGATAGACAGATAGACAAAGCAAGAGAGACAGAGAGTGAGAGATGGAGGGACAGAAAGAGGGAGAGAGAGACGAGAGATAGATGGATAGATAGATAGATAGAGAGGTGGAGAGAGAGAGTGAGAGAGAGCGAGGGAAGGAGAGAGAGGGAGAGAGAGAGGAAGAGAGAGAGAGGGAGAGATAGAGATAGGGAGAGAGAGACAGGGAGTGAGAGACTGAGTGAGAGAGAGATAGATAGAGAGAGAGTGAGTGAGAAAGAGATGAGGGAGAGAGGGAGGGAGAGAGAGAGGGAGGGAGGGAGAGAGCGATGAGTGAGAGAGAGATAGAGGGAGAGTGAGTGAGAGAGAGAGTGAGAGAGAAAGAGAGAGAGGGAGAGAGGCAGTGAATGAGAGGGAGAAAATGAGAGAGAGAGATGGAGAGAGAGAATGGGAGAGAGGGAGAGAGATAGTAAATTAGACAGAGAGAAAAGGAGAGAGACAGAGAGTGAGAGAGAGATAGAGAGAGAATGAGAGAGAGGGAGAGCGTGGGAGAGAGAGAAAGCGAGAGAGTGAGAGAGGGAGGGAGATATGATGGAGAAATAGAGAGGTAGGGATAGAGCGAGATAGAAATAGAGAGAAAGAGAGAGAGTGATTGAGAGAGAGAGAGGGAGTGAGAGAGGGGGAAGGGGATATAGAGAGAGAGGGAGAGTGGGAGAGAGTGAATAAGAGAAAGCAGGGGGGAGAGCGTGAGAGTGGGAGAGGGGGAATAAGAGAGAGAGAGGGAGAGTGGGAGATATAGGGAGATAGAGACAGAGAGAGAAAGAGAGAGAGATAGAGGGAGAGAAAGAGTGGGAGAGAGAAAGGGAGAAAAAGAAAGTGAGTGATAGAGAGAGGGAGGGAGATGTATATATATTTGTAGAGAGAGAGAAAGAGAGAGATGGAGATATAGAGAGACGGAGATATAGAGAGATAGAGATAGAGAAAGAGGGGGAGAATCAGAGAGAGATAGAAAGAGGGGGAGAGAGAGATAGAGGGAGAGATAGAGAGATAGAGAGAGAGGGAGATATAGAAAGATCGAGAGAGATAGAGAGAGATATATTAATTGAGAGAGATATAGAGAGAGAGATATAATAATTAGGAGAGAGTGATTGGGAGATATAGGGAGATAGAGACAGAGAGAGAGAATGAGAGAGAGAGGGAGAGAGAAAGAGTGGGAGAGAGAATGGGAGAAAAAGGGAGTGAGTGATAGAGAGTTTTGGATGGAGATGTATATATATTTGTAGAGAGAGAGAAAGAGAGAGATGTAGATATGGAGAGACGGAGATATAGAGAGATAGAGATAGAGAAAGAGTGGGGGACAATCAGAGAGAGATAGAAAGAGGAGGAGAGAGAGAGAGATAGAGGGGGAGATAGAGAGATAGAGAGAGAAGGAGATATAGAGAGACATAAAGAGAGAGAGAGAGAGATAGAGAGGGAGGGAGACATATATATAGGGAGAGAGACAGAGAGAAAGCGAGATAGTGAATGAGAGAGAGAGAGAAAGAGAGACATTGACAGAGAGAGAGGGTGATATAGAGAGACAGAGGCAAAGAGAGAGGGAGAGAGAGAGGGAGGGAGACAGATGAAGGGATAGAGAGGAAGAAATAGAGATCGAGAGAGAAAGCTTGAGAGGGAGGGAGAGAGAGGGAGGGGGAGATGAAGAGGGGGAGAGAGGAAGGGAGAAAGGGAGGGAGAGGGAGAGAGAGAGCGAGAGAGAGTGAGAGAGAAAGTGAGAGAGAGAGATGGTGAGAGAGAATGGGAGAGAGAGGGAGAGAGATAGTAAATTGGACAGAGAGAAAACGAGAGAGACAGAGAGTGAGAGAGATAGAGAGAGAACGAGAGAGAGGGTGAGCGTGGGAGAGAGAGAAAGAGAGAGAGTGAGAGAGGGAGGGAGATATATATATATA
>QANY01012256.1:15285-69363 GCA_003255025.1 Datisca glomerata
ATATATATATATAGAGAGAGAGATGGAGAAATAGAGAGTTAGGGATAGAGAGAGATAGAAATAGAGAGAAAGAGAGAGAGTGATTGAGAGAGAGAGAGAGGGAGTGAGAGAGGGGGAAGGGGATATAGAGAGAGAGGGAGAGTGGGAGAAAGTGAATAAGAGAAAGCAGGGCGGAGAGCGTGAGAGAGAGAGAGGGGGGGAATAAGAGACAGAGAGGGAGAGTGGGAGATATAGGGAGATAGAGACAGAGAGAGAGAGAGAGAATGAGAGAGAGAGGGAGAGAGAATGAGAGAGAGAGGGAGAGAGAAAGAGTGGGAGAGAGAAAGGGAGAAAAAGAAAGTGAGTGATAGAGAGAGGGAGGGAGATGTATATATATTTGTATAGAGAGAGAGATGGAGATATAGAGAGACGGAGATATAGACAGATAGAGATAGAGAAAGAGGGAGAGAGAGTGATTGAGAGAGAGAAATAGAGATGGGGAGAGAAAGCTTGAGAGGGAGGGAGAGGGAGGGAGGGGGAGATGAAGAGGGGGAGAGAGGAAGGGAGAAATGGAGGGAGAGGGAGAGAGAGAGAGAGCGAGAGAGAGTGAGAGAGAAAGTGATTGAGTGGGAGATAGAGTTTGTGTGTGAGAGAGAGGGAGGGAGGGAGAGTGGGAGATGGAGATAGAGGGGGAGAGAGAGGGGGGAGAGAGGAGAGCGAGAGGGAGAGGGTGTGTGAGAGAGAGTGAGAGAGAGGGCGGGGGAGCGAGAGGGAGAGGGAGAGAGAGAAAAAGAGATAGCGAGAGAGAGAGAGGGAGATAGAAGGAGTGGGAGAGAGAGGGAGAGATAGAGATGGTGAGAGAGGGAGAGGGGAGAGATAGAGAGAAAGATAGAGGGAGGGAGATAGATAGCTAGATTGATATATTGATAGATAGAGAGGCGAGTGAGTGAGAGAGAGAGGGAGAGAGAGAGTGTGTAAGAGAGGGATAGAGGGAGAGAGAGTGTGTGTTTGTTGTGTGTATGTTAGAAAGAGAGAGGGGGAGAGAAAGAAAGAGAGAGAGAGAGATAGACAAAGAGGGAGAGAGAGAATGGGCGAGAGAAAAGGAGAAAGAGAGAGATAGATAGGGAGAGAGAAAGAGAAAGAGAGAGAGAGAGAACGAGATAGGGAGGGAGAGAGAGGGAGAGGGAGATGAAGAGGGAGAGAAGAAGGGAGAAAGAGAGGGAGAGGGAGATGAAGAGGGAGAGAAGAAGGGAGAAAGAGAGGGAGAGGGAGAGGGAGAGAGAAACAAGGAGAGAGAGATAGATAGATAAAGAGAGAGAGGGAGAGAGAGAAAGCGAGCGAGAGAGAGGGAGCGAGAGAGGGAGGGAGAGAGTGTGTGAGTGAGAGAGAGCGAGAGTGGGAGAGAGTGAGAAAGCGAGAGGGAGATAGGGCGAGAGAGAGGGAGAGATAGAAACATAGAGAGATAGTGAGAAGGAGAGAGAAAGAGAGCGACTGAGCGAGAGAGAAAGAGAGGGGAGATAGGGAGAGAGAGAGAGCTAGAGTGGGTTAGTGATAGCGAGAGATATAAAGAGCGGAAGTGAGAGAGGGAGGGAGAGAGTGGGAGAGAGAGAGAGAAAGAGAGAGAGTGTGAGAGCGAGAAAGAGAGAGTGAGAGAGCGAGAAAGAGAGAGAGTGTGTGAGAGAGAGAAAGAGAGAGAGTGTGAGAAACAGAAAGAGAGAGAGAGAGCGAGCAAGTAGGATATAGATAGAGAGAGCTAGAGAGAGGGAGTGAGATAGAGCGAGCGACTGAGTGAGAGTGAGAGAGAAAGAGATGGAGAGAGATAGGGAGAGTGAGAGAGGGTGAGGGGGAGAGAGATCGAGAGAGAGGGGAAAGAGACAGAGAGCGAGAGAGAGGGAAGGAGGTAGGGGAGAGAGAGTGAGAGAGTGAGAGAGGGAGAAGAAGTAGGAGAGAGAGTGTGTCTGTGAGAGAGAGTGAGATATGGAGGGAGAGGGAGAGATAGATAGATAGACAGAGCTAGAGAGACAGAGAGTGAGAGAGGGAGGGAGAGATAGACAGATAGACACAGCTAGAGAGACAGAGAGTGAGAGAGGGAGGGAGAGAAAGAGGGAGAGAGAGACGAGAGATAGATGGATAGATAGATAGAGAGGGGGAGAGAGAGAGGTAGAGAGCAAGGGATGGAGAGAGAGGGAGAGAGAGAGGGAGAGATAGAGATAGGGAGAGAGAGAAGAGAGAGAGACAGGGAGTGAGAGAGAGTGAGTGAGAGAGAGAGATAGAGAGAGAGAGTGAGCGAGAGAGATAGGGAGAGAGGGAGGGAGAGAGAGAGGGAGGGAGGGAGAGAGCGATGAGTGAGAGAGAGGGAGGGAGGGAGAGAGAGAAAGAGAGAGAGAGGGAGAGAGAGTGAGAGAGAGTGGGTGAGCGAGAAAGAGAGTGTATGTCAGAGAAAGAGGGAGGGAGAGAGTGGGAGAGGGAGAGAGGGAGGGAGGGAGAGAAAGAGAGAGAGGGAGAGAGAGGGGGAGGAAAGGAGGGAGAAAGAGAGTGAGAGGGAGGGAGAGAGAGGGAGAGGGAGAGGAGTGAGAGAGGGAGAGGGAGAGAGAAATAGAGAGAGAGGGAGAGCAAGAGAGAGGGAGAGGGAGAGGAAGTGAGAGAGGGAGAGGAAGAGAAAAATAGAGAAAGAGAGAGAGGGAGGGAGTCAGAGAGAGTGAGTCTGTGTGTGTGTGAGAGAGTGTGTATGAGAGAGAGGGAGGGAGAGCGAGATGGAGAGTGAGAGAGAGTGTGTGGGTGAGAGAGAAAGGGAGAGAGAGAGGGAGAGGGACTTAGGGAGAGAGATAGAGCAAGAGGGGGAGGAAGAGAGAGGGAGAGGGAGATGAAGAGGGAGAAAGAAGAAGGGAGGGTGAGGGTGAGAGAAAAAGGGACAGAGAGAGAGAGTAGGAGTGGGAGAGAGAAAGGGAGGAAAAGAGAGTGAGTGATAGAGAGAGGGAGGGAGATGTATATATTTGTAGAGAGAGTGAGTGAAAGAGAGAGATGGAGATATAGAGAGATGGAAATATAGAGAGATAGAGATAGGAAAAGTGTGCGGGGAGAATCAGAGAGAGAGATAGAATGAAAGAGAGGGAGAGCGAGAGAGAGATAGAGGGAGAGATAGAGAGATACAGAGAGAGGGAGATATAGAGAGACAGAGAGAGATAGAGAGAGAGATGATAATTGAGAGAGATAGAGAGAGAATAATTGAGAGAGAGTGATCGAGAGAGATAGGGAGAATGAGAGAGATAGGGAGAATGAGAGAGAGAGTGAGTGAGAGAGAGGGGGGAGACAGAGAGAGGGAGTGAGAGAGAGAGGGAGGGAGATATATAGAGGGAGTGAGAGAGAGAGGGAGGGAGATATATAGAGAGAGAAAGAGGGGGATAGAGAGAGTGAGAGAGAGAATGAGAGAGAGGGAGGGAGAGAGTGGGAGAGAGAGAGAAAGAGAGGGTGAGAGAGAGAGGGAGATATACAGAGGCAGAAAGATAGAGAGATAGAGAGGGAGGGAGATATATAGGGAGAGAGACAGAGAGAAAGCGAGATAGTGAATGAGAGAGAGAGAAGGAGAGACATTGAGAGAGAGGGAGAGGGTGATATAGAGAGACAGAGGGAAAGAGAGAGAATGAGAAAGAGAGGGAGGGAGACAGACGAAGGGATCGAGAGGGAGAAATCGAGATGGAGAGAGATAGCAAGAGAAGGAGGGAGAGAGAGGGAGGGGGAGATGAAGAGGGAGAGAGTGGAAGGGAGAAAGGGAGGGAGAGGGAGAGAGAGAGAGCGAGAGAGAAAGTGATGGAGTGAGAGAGAGTGTGTGTGTGTGAGAGAGGGAGGGAGAGAGTGTGGGAGATGGAGAGAGTGTGTGAAAGGGGGAGAGAGGGGGGTAGAGAGAGGTAGGGAGATATATAAAGAGAGAGAGATGGAGAAATAGAGAGGTAGGGATAGAGAGAGATAGATCTAGAGAGGCAGAGAGAGTGATTGAGAGAGACATAGAGAGAGGGAGTGAGAGAGGGGGAAGGAGATACAGAGAGAGAGGAGAGTGGGAGAGAGAGAATAAGAGTAAGTAAGAGAGAGGGAGTGAGTGAGTGAATTACTGAAAGAGAGAGGGGGAGAGAGAGGGAGAGAGAAGGGGATGGAGATATAGAGAGAGAAAGAGAGGGAGAGAAAAAGGGTGTGAGATTGAATGAGAGAGGGAGGGACGGAGAGAGTGAGAGAGAGTGTGAGAAAGAAAGAGAGGGTGAGAGACAAAGAGATTGATATATAGAGATACAGACTCATAGAGAGAAAGAGAGGGAGGGAGATATATATATAATAGTGAGAGAGGCAGAGAGAAAGTGAGACAGTGAATTAGAAAGGAGGGAGAGAAGGGGAGAGAGAGTGAGTGAGAGAGAGAGGAGGTGAGATATAAAGAGACTGAGACAGAGAGAGAATGATAGAGAGAGATAGAGAGTGAGATTGAGAGACTGTGAGTGAGAGTGAGAGAGGGAGAGAGAGAGGGAGAGAGAGGGTGAGAATAAGAGAGAGAGTGTGTGTGTGTGTGAGAGTGAGAGAGGGAGAGACAGGGAGATATAGAGAGAGCGAGTGAGAGAGAAAGGGAGATATCGAGAGAGCGAGTGTGAGAGAGAGAGTGAGAGAGAGTGAGAGAGAAAAAAGAGAGAACGAGTAAGAGAGAGAGTGAGAGTGAGAGAGAGGGAGATATAGAGAGAGAAAGAGAGAGAACGAGTAAGGGAGAGAGTGAGAAAGAAAGAGAGTGTGAGCGAGAATGAGAGAGACGTAAAAAGAAAAAGAGATAGAGTGAGAGTGAAAGAGAGAGGGAGATATAGAGAGACAAAGAGAGAGAGATGAGAGAGAGGGGGGAGAGTTAGTGAGGGGGAGAGAGAGTGAGAGAGAGATAATAGAGAGAGTGAGAGAGAGGGGGAGGGATTGAGAAAGACAGAGACTGAGAGAGAGATAGTGTGTGTGTGAGAGAGAGAGGGAGGGAGGGAGATTTAGAGTGAGAGAGAGAAGGAGAGAGAGTGTGAGAGAGGGAATGTAAGAGGGAGAGAGAAAGAGAGAGAGTGAGAGAGAGAAAGAGTACGAGAGATAGGGGGAGAGAAAGAGAGAGTGAGAGAGACAGAGAGGGATATGGAGACAAAAAGAGAGAGAGAGAGTGAGAGAACAGAGAGTGTTTGAGAGAGAATGAGAGAGAGGGAAAAAGAGAAAGAGATAGAGTGAGAGTGAAAGAGAGAGGGAGATATAGAGAGACAAAGAGAGAGAGGGAGAGTGACTGAGTGATAGAGGGAGAGAGAGAATAGAGAGAATGTGTGAGAGAGAGAGAGTGAGTGAGAGAGGGGGAGATAGAGAGATAGTGATAGAGAGAGTCATAGAGATATAGAGAGGGAGAGAGAGTGAGAGAGAGTGAGAATGAGAGTGTGTGTGTGGGAGAGAGAGAAAGAAAATGAGAGAGAGTGAAAGAGAGAAAGAAAGAGAGTGAGAGAGAAAGAGAAAGGGAGATATAGAGAGACAGAGAGAGAAAGAGAATGAGAAAGAGAGTGTGTGTGAGATAGGGAGAGTGAGTGTGTGAGAGAAAGAGAGTAAAAGAGAGAGAATGAGAGAGAGGGAGTGCGAGCGCGAGGGAGGGAGATATAGAGAGAGTATGTGAGAGAGAGTGAATAAGATAGAGAGTGAGGGAGAGAGTGAGATAGAGCGAGAGGGAATGAGAAAGAGAGGGGGGAGATATAGAGATGGAGAGAGTGTGTGTGTGTGTGAGAGAGAGAGAGGGAGAGAGTGTGTGTGGGAGAGACTATGAGTGAGAGTGAGAGAGGGAGAGAGAGAGAGGGTGAGAATAAGAGAGAGAGAGAGTGTGTGTGTGTGATTAAGAGAGGGAGAGACAGGGAGATATAGAGAGAGCGAGTGAGAGAGAAAGGGAGATATCGAGAGAGCGAGTGTGAGAGAGAGAGTGAGAGAGAAAAAGAGAGAGAACGAGTAAGAGAGAGAGAGTGAGAGGGAGAGAGAGGGAGATATAGAGGGAGAAAGAGAGAGAACGAGTAAGAGAGGGAGAGTGAGAAAGAAAGAGAGTGTGAGCGAGAATGAGAGAGAGGGAAAAAGAGAAAGAGATAGAGTGAGAGTGAAAGAGAGAGGGAGATATAGAGAGACAAAGAGAGAGAGATGAGAGAGAGAAGGGGAGAGTTAGTGAGGGGGAGAGAGAGTGAGAGAGAGATAATAGAGAGAGTGAGAGAGTGAGAGAGAGGGGGGAGGGATAGAGAAAGACAGAGACTGAGAGAGAGATTGTGTGTGTGAGAGAGAGAGAGAGGGAGGGAGATATAGAGTGTGAGAGAGAAAGAGAGAGAGTGTGAGAGAGGGAATGTAAGAGGGAGAGAGAAAGAGAGAGAGTGAGAGAGAGAAAGAGTATGAGAGATAGGGGGAGAGAAAGAGAGAGTGAGAGAGACAGAGAGGGAGATATGGAGACAAAAAGAGAGAGAGAGAGTGAGAGAGATAGAGAGGGAGATATGGAGACAGAAAGAGAGAGAGAGACAGAGAGTGTTTGAGAGAGAATGAGAGAGAGGGAAAAAGAGAAAGAGATAGAGTGAGAGTGAAAGAGAGAGGGAGATATAGAGAGACAAAGAGAGAGAGGGAGAGTGACTGAGTGATAGAGGGAGAGAGAGAATAGAAAGAATGTGAGAGAGAGAGTGAGTGAGTGAGAGAGGGGGGAGATAGAGAGATAGTGAGAGAGAGTCACAGAGATATAGAGAGGGAGAGAGAGTGAGAAAGAGTGAGAATGAGAGAGTGTGTGTGGGAGAGAGAGAGAAAATGAGAGAGAGTGATAGAGAGAAAGAAAGAGAGTGAGAGAGAAAGAGAAAGGGAGATATAGAGAGATAGAGAGAGAAAGAGAATGAGAGATAGAGTGTGTGTGAGATAGGGAGAGTGAGTGTGTGAGAGAGAATAGAGAGAGGGAGTGTGTGTGAGTGAGAGGAGAGAGAGAGAATGAGAGAGAGGGAGTGCGAGAGAGATAGAGTGAGAGAGACAGAGAGAGAGTGAGAGAGACAGAGACGGAGATATGGAGACAGAAAGAGAGAGAGAGTGAGAGAGAGATAGAGACTGTTTGAGAGAGAATGAGAGAGAGGGAAAAAGAGAAAGAGATAGAGTGAGAGCGAAAGAGAGAGGGAGATATAGAGAGACAAAGAGAGAGAGGAAGAGTTACTGAGAGATAGAGGGAGAGAGAGAATAGAGAGAATGTGAGAGAGAGAGAGAGTGAGTGAGTGAGAGAGGGGGGAGATAGAGAGAGAGTGAGAGAGAGAGTCACAGAGATATAGAGAGGGAGAGAGAGTGAGAGAGAGTGAGAATGAGAGAGTGTGTGTGTGGGAGAGAGAGAGAGAAAATGAGGGAGAGTGAAAGAGAGTGAGAGAGAAAGAGAATGGGAGATATAGAGAGACAGAGAGAGAAAGAGAATGAGAGAGAGTGTGTGTGTGAGATAGGGAGAGTGAGTGTGTGAGAGAAAGAGAGTGAGAGAGAATAGAGAGAGGGAGTGTGTGTGAGTGAGAGGAGAGAGAGAGAATGAGAGAGAGGGAGTGCGAGCGCGAGGGAGGGAGATATAGAGAGAGTAAGAGAGAGAGAGAGAATAAGATAGAGAGTGAGGGAGAGAGTGAGATAGAGCGAGAGGGAATGAGAAAGAGAGGGGGGAGAGATAGAGATGGAGAGAGTGTGTGTGAGAGAGAGAGAGAGAGACAGAGAGAGTGTGGAAATGAGATAGGGAGTGAAAGAGTGTGTGCATGAGTGAGAGAGAGGGAGAGAGACAGTGAATGAAAGAGAGAGAAAGAGTAAGAGAGAGAGAGAATGAGAGAAGGAGGGAGAGAGAGTGGGAGAGAGAGAAAGAGAGAGGGGGAGGGAGATATAGGGAGAGAGAGAGTGAAAGAGAGAGATGGAGAAATAAAGAGATGGGGATAGAGAGAGAGAGAGCGAGAGTGAGAGAGAGTGAGAGGGTGAGAGAGCGAGAGTGTGAGAGAGAGATAAAGACTGAGAGAGAGAGTGAGAGAGAGAGTAAGAGGCATAGGGAGAGAGAAAGAGAGAGAGTGAGACAGAGTAAGAGAGATAGGGAGAGAGAAAGAGAGAGAGTGAGACAGAGAGAGAGGGAGAAATAGAGAGCGAAAGGGAGAGAACGAGTGAGAGAGAGAATTAGAGAGAAAAAATGAATAGATGGAAAGAGAGAAAGAGATAGAGTGAGAGTGAAAGAGAGAGGGAGATATAGAGAGACAGAGAGAGAGAGAGAATAAGAAAGAGAGAGAGGGAGAGTGAGAGTGAGTGAGTGAGAGAGCGGTTGAGAGAGATAGAGTGATTGAGAAGGAGGGGGAAGATGAGAGACAGAGTAAGAGAGAGGGAGTGAGTGAGTGAATTACTGAGAGAGAGGGGGAGAGAGAGGGATAGAGAGGGGGATGGAGATATAGAGAGAGAAAGAGAGGGAGAGAAAAATGGTGTGAGTTTGAATGAGAGAGGGAGGGACGGAGAGAGTGAGAGAGAGAGTAAAAAGAAAGAGAGGGTGAGAGACAAAGAGATGGATATATAGAGATACAGAGGCATAGAGAGATAGAGAGGGAGGGAGATATATATAATAGAGAGAGAGGCAGAGAGAAAGTGAGACAGTGAATTAGAAAGGAGGGAGAGAAGGAGAGAGAGAGTGAGTGAGAGAGAGAGAGAGGAGGTGAGATGTAGAGAGACTGAGACAGAGAGAGAATGAGAGAGAGAGATAGAGAGTGAGATTGAGAGACTATGAGTGAGAGTGAGAGAGGGAGAGAGAGAGGGAGAGAGAGGCTGAGAATAAAAGAGAGTATGTGTGTGTGTGTGTGAGTGAGAGAGGGAGAGACGGGGAGATATAGAGAGAGCGAGTGTGAGAGAGAGAGTGAGAGAGAAAAAAAGAGGGAGATATAGAGAGTGAAAGAGAGAGAACGAGTAAGAGAGAGAGAGTGAGAAAGAAAGAGAGTGTGAGCAAGAATGAGAGAGAGGGTAAAAGAGAAAGAGATAGAGTGAGAGTGAAAGAGAGAGGGAGATATAGAGAGACAAAGAGAGAGAGATGAGAGAGAGGGGGGGAGAGTTAGTGAGGGGGAGAGAGAGTGGGAGAGAGATAATATAGAGAGTGAGAGAGTGAGAGAGAGGGGGGAGGGATAGAGAAAGACAGAGACTGAGAGAGAGAGTGTGTGTGTGAGAGAGAGAGAGGGAGGGAGATATAGAGTGAGAGAGAGAATGAGAGAGAGTGTGAGAGAGGGAATGTAAGAGGGAGAGAGAAAGAGAGAGAGTGAGAGAGAGAAAGAGTACGAGAGATAGGGGGAGAGAAAGAGAAAGTGAGATATAGAGAGACAAAGAGATAGAGTGAGAGAGAATCAGAGAGAGGGAAAAAGAGAAAGAGAGAGAGTGAGAGTGAAAGAGAGAGGGAGATATAGAGAGACAAAGAGAGAGTGAGTGAGTGAGTGATAGAGAGAGAGAGTGACTGAGTGATAGAGAGAGAGAGAATAGAGAGAATGTGACAGAGAGAGAGAGAGTGAGTGAGTGAGAGATGGGGGAGATAGAAAGAGACAGAGAATGAGACAGAGAGAGGGTGTGGGAGAGAGAATGGGAGAGAGAGGGAGGGAATGTAAGAGGGAGAGAGAAAGAGGGAGAGTGAGAGAGAGAGAGAGAGAGAAAGAGTAAAAGAGATAGGGAGAGAGAAAGAGAGAGAGTGAGAGAGACAGAGAGGGAGATATGGAGACAGAAAGAGAGAGAGAGTGAGAGAGACAGAGAGTGTTTGAGAGAGAATGAGAGAGAGGGAAAAAGATAAAGAGATAGAGTGAGAGTGAAAGAGAGAGGGAGATATAGAGAGACAAAGAGAGAGAGGAAGAGTGACTGAGAGATAGAGGGAGAGAGAGAATAGAGGCAAAGAGAGAGAGAGGGAGAGTGACTGAGTGAGTGAGAGAGAGAGAGAGAGAGAGAATAGAGTGAAGGTGAGAGAGAGAGTGTGAGCAAGTGAGAGAGAGAGGGGGGAGATAGAGAGAGACAGAGAATGAGACAGAGAGCGGGAGTGAGAGAGAGAATGAGAGAGAGAGAGGGAATGTAAGAGGGAGAGTGAGAGAGAGAGAGAGAGAAAGAGTAAAAGAGATAGGGAGAGAGAAAGAGAGAGAGTGAGAGAGACAGAGAGGGAGACATAGAGACAGAAAGAGAGAGAGTGTGAGAGAGAGACAGAGAGTGTTTGAGAGAGAATGAGAGAGAGGAAAAGAGAAAGAGATAGACTGAGAGTGAAAGAGAGAGGGAGATATAAAGAGACAAAGAGAGAGTGAGGGAGAGTGACTGAGTGAGAGAGAGTGAGAGAGAGAATAGAGAGAATGTGAGAGAGATAGAGAGAGATAGTGAGCGAGTGAGAGAGAGGGGGGAGATAGAGAGAGATAGAGAATGAGACAGAGAGCGGGAGTGAGAGAGAGAATGAGAGAGAGAGTGAGTGAGAGAGGGAATGTAAGAGCGAGAGAGAAAGAGGGAGAGTGAGAGAGAGAGAAAGAGTAAAAAGATAGTGAGAGAGAAAGAGAGAGAGTGAGAGAGACAGAGAGGGAGATATGGAGACAGAAAGAGAGAGAGTGAGAGAGAGAGATAGAGACTGTTTGAGAGAGAATGAGAGAGAGGGAAAAAGAGAAAGAGATAGAGTGAGAGCGAAAGGGAGAGGGAGATATAGAGAGACAAAGAGAGTGAGAGGGAGAGTGATTGAGTGAGAGAGAGAGAATAGAGAGAATGTGAGAGAGAGAGTGAGCGAGTGAGATAGAGGGGGAGATAGAGACAGACAGAGAATGAGACAGAGAGCGGGAGTGAGAGAGAGAATGAGAGAGAGAGAGAGTGAGAGAGAGGGAATGTAAGAGGGAGAGAGAGAAAGAGGGAGAGTGAGAGAGAGCGAGAAAGAGTAAAAGAGATAGGGAGAGAGAAAGAGAGAGTGAGAGAGACAGAGAGGGAGACATAGAGACAGAAAGAGAGAGAGAGTGAGAGAGACAGAGAGTGTTTGAGAGAGAATGAGAGAGAGGGAAAAAGAGAAAGGGATAGAGTGAGAGTGAAAGAGAGAGGGAGATATATAGAGACAAAGAGAGAGATGCAGAGTGACTGAGCGAGAGAGAGAGAGAATAGAGAGAATGTGAGAGAGAGAGAGAGAGAGAGTGAGCGAGTGAGAGAGAGGGGGAGATAGAGAGAGACAGAGAATGAGACAGAGAGTGGGAGTGAGGGAGAGAATGAGAGAGAGAGTGAGAGAGGGAATGTAAGAGCGAGAGAGAAATAGGGAGTGTGAGAGAGAGAAAGAGTAAAAGAGATAGGGAGAGAGAAAGAGAGAGAGTGAGAGAGACAGAGAGGGAGATATAGAGACAGAAAGAGAGAGAGTGTGAGAGAGACAGAGAGTGTTTGAGAGAGAATGAGAGAGAGGGAAAAGAGAAAGAGATAAAGTGAGAGTGAAAGAGAGAGGGAGATATAAAGAGACAAAGAGAGGAGATAGGGAGAGTGACTGAGTGAGAGAGAGTGAGAGAGAGAATAGAGAGAATGTGAGAGAGAGAGAGTGAGCGAGTGAGAGAGAGGGGGGAGATAGAGAGAGACAGAGAATGAGATAGAGAGAGGGTGTGAGAGAGAGAATGAGAGAGAGAGGGAGGGAGAGACTGAGAGAGAGAGACTAAGAGAAAGAGAGACAAAGAATAAGAGAGAGAATAAGGGAGAGAGAGTGAGAGAGAAAAAGAGAAAATGAGAGAGAGTGGGGGAGTTATAGAGAGGGAGAGGGAGTGTGAGAGAGAGAGACTGAATGAGAGAGAGAAAGTGATAAAGAGAGAGATAGAGGGAGATATAGAGAGATAGAGAGACGGGAAATGAGAGAGACTTTAAGAGATTGAGAGGGAGAGTGTGTGTCAGTGAGTGAGAGAGAGACAGAGGGAGAGAGATTCTTAATGAGAGAGAGAGTGTGTGAGAGAGAGACATATAGAGAGACTGGGACAAAGAGAGAGAGACAAAATGAGAGAGAGAGGTAGGGAGAGACATGGAGAGGGAGAGTGAGAGAGAAAGAGAGAGAGGGAGAGAGAGAAAGAGTGAGAGGGAGAGAGGAAAATATAGAGAGACAAACAGAGAAAGCGAGTGATAGAGATAGAGACAGAGAGAGAGTGAGAGTGAGAGATAGAAATAGATAAAGACTGAGAGAGAGGGAATTAGAGAGAGAGAGAGGGACAGAGAGACATAGAGAGAGTGAGAGAGAGAGTAAGAGAGATAGGAAGTGCGAAATAGAGAAAGTAACAGAGTGATAGAGATAGGCAGAGAGAAAGATGGTGAGTGAGAGAGAGATAGGGAGATATAGAGAGAGTGTGAGAAAATGAGAGGAAAGAGACTAAAAGGGAGAGTGAGAGAGAAAGAGAGAGGGTGAGTGAGAATGAGAGAGGGAAAAGAGAAAGAGATATAATTAGAGTGAAAGAGAGAGGGAGATATAAAGAGACAAAGAGAGAGAGAGAGAGGGAGAGAGACTGAGTGAGAGAGAGAGAGAATAGAGAGAATTTGAGAGAGACAGAGAGTGAGCGAGTGAGAAAGAGGGGGAAATAGAGAGAGACAGAGAATGAGAGAGAGAGGGAGTGAGAGAGAGAGAATGAGAGAGAGGGAGGGAGAGTGGGAGGGAGAGAGTGAGAGAGAGAGAATAAGAGAGGGGGAGAGAGAGAATAAGAGAGAGAGAGAGAGAGTTAGAGAGAAAGAGAGAGAGTGAAACAGAGTGGGGGAGTTATAGAGAGGGAGAGGGCGTGAGAGAGAGAGAGACTGAATGAGAGAGAGAAAGTGATAAAGAGAGAGATAGAGGGAGATATAGAGATATAGAGAGACGGGAAATGAGAGAGAGTGAGAGAGATTGAGAGGGAGAGAGTGTGTGAGTGAGTGAGAGAGAGAGGGAGAGAGATTGTGAATAAGAGAGAGTGTGAGAGTGAGAGAGAGATAAACAGAGACTGGGACCAAGAGAGAGAGACAGAATGAGAGAGAGAGGGAGGGAGAGACAGGGAGAGGGAGAGTGAGAGGGATAGAGAGAAAGAGAGAGAGTGAGAGAGAGAGAGAAAGAGATAAAAACTGAGAGAGAGAGAACGAGAGAGAGAGAGAGGGATAGAGAGATAGAGAGGGAGTGAGAGAGAGAGTAAGAGAGATAGGGAGTGTGAAATAGAGAAAGTAAGAGAGAGTGATAGAGATAGGGAGAGAGAAAGAGGGAGAGTGAGAGAGAGTTAGGGAGATATAGAGAGAGTGAGAGAGAGAGTGAGAAAATGAGAGCAAAGAGACGAAAACGGAGTGTGAGAGAGGGGGATATATAGATATATATAGAGAGACATAATGAGTGAGAGAGAGGGAGAGCGACTGAGAGGGAGAGAGAATGAGAGAGAGTGAAAGAGAGAGATAGAGAGTGAAAGAGAGAGAGTGAGTGAGAGTGAGAGAGGGAGAGAGAGGGAGGGCGAGAATAAGAGAGAGTGTGTGTGTGTGTGAGAGAGAGAGAGAGAGTGAGTGAGTGAGAGAGAGAGTGAGAGAGAGAGAATGAGTGAGTGAGTGAGAGAGCGAGAATGAGAGAGAGTGTGTGAGAGAGAGAGGGAGGGAGATATATATATAGAGAGAGAGAGAGATAAAGGGAGAGTGAGAGAGAATGAGAGGGAGAGAGTAAGAGAGAGAATGAAAGAGAGAGTGACAGAGAGAAAGAGAGTGGGTGAGAGAGAAGGGGGGATATAGAGAGGGAGAAAGAGTGAGAGAGAGAGTGTGAGAGAGAAAGAGAGAGAATGAGAGTGATAGAGGGAGAGTGTAAGTGAGTGAGAGGGGGAGAGAGAAAGGGAGAGAGATAGTGAATGAGAGAGAGGGAAGGAAAGAGAGAGTGAGAGAGAGACAGAGATATAGATAGACTAGGATAGAGAGAGAGAATACAAGAGAGAGGGAAGGAGAGACAGGGAGAGGGAGAGTGAGAGATAGAATGAGAGAGAGTGAGGGAGAAAGAGAGAGTGAGAGGGAGAGAGGAAAATATAGAGAGACAGAGAGAGGAAGCGAGAGAGTGAGAGATAGAATGAGAGAGAAAGTGAGAGAGAGATAGAGAGTGAGAGAGAGGGAGAGTGAGTGAGAGTGAGTGAGAGAGAGAGAGGGAGGGAGAGTGAGTGAGTGAGAGAGAGTGAGAGAGAGTGAGAGAGCGAGAGAGCGAGAATGAGAGAGAGGAAAGGGAGATATATATATATATATATATAGAGAGAGAGAGAGAATGGGAGAGTGAGAGACAGAATAAGATGGAGAGGGAGGAGAGAGTGTGAGAGAGAGAATGAGAGAGAGAGTGAGAGAGAGAGGAGAGGGAGATAGAGTGAGAATAAGAGAGAGTGTGTGTGTGTGTGTGAGAGAGGGAGGGAGAGTGAGTGAGTGAGAGAGAGAGCGAAAGGGAGATTGAGAGAGCGAGAGAGCAAAAATGAGAGAGAGAGAGAGAGAGAGAGAGAGAGGAGAGGGAGATATATATATATAGAGAGAGAGAAAGGGAGAGTGAGAGAGAGAATGAGATGGAGAGGGAGGAGAGAGTCTGAAAGAGAGAGTGAAAGAGAGAATGAGAGAGAGAGTGAGAGAGTGGGAAAGATAAGGGGAGATATAGAGAGGGAGGGAGAGTGAGAGAGAAAGAGAGAGAAAGAGTGAAAGAGAGAGACTGAGAGAGAGGGAGGTATAAAGAGATAAAGAGAGAGACAAGGGGATATAGAAAGACACATAGAGGGAATGATTTAGAGAGAGTGTGATTGAGAGAGGGGGAGAATGAGAGAGAGAGTGAGAGAGAGAGAGATATAGAGTGAGTGAGTGAGTGAGAGAGAATGAGAAAGAGAAAGAGAAGGAGTGACAGAGAGTGTGAGAGAGAGTCAGAGAGAGAATAGGGAAAGAGTGAGAGAAAGAGAGAGTGAGAGAGTGAGAGAGAGTGGGGGGAGAGATAGAGAGAGACATAGAATGAGAGAGTGTGTGTGTGAGAGAGGGAGAGGGAGGGAGATATAAAGTGAGAGAGAGAAAAAGAGAGAGTGTGAGAGAGGGAATGTGAGAGAGAGGGAGGGAGAGAGTGAGAGAGACAGAATAAGAGAAAGAGAGTGAGAGAGAATGAGAGAGAGTGAGAGAGACAGGGGAAGTTATAGGGAGGGAGAGAGTGTGAGAGAGAGTGAAACGGTATGAGAGAGAGAAAATGAGAAAGAGAGAGACTAAGAGAAAGAGAGGGAGATATAGAGATATAGAGAGAGGGGAAATGAGAGAGACTAAGAGAGAAAGAGTGTGTGTGTGTGTGTGTGTGAGTGAGTGAGAGAGAGGGAGATCTAGAGAGATAAAGAGAGATGGGGTATATAGAAAGACAGAGAGAAGGAATGATTTAGAGAGAGTGTGATTGAGAGAGAGGGAGAATGAGAGAGAGCGAGAGAGAGTGTGTGAGTGAATGAGAGAGAGAGAGAATGAGAGATAAAGAGGAGTGAGAGAGAGTTTGAAAGAGAATGTGAGATAGTGGAAGGGAGAGACTGAGAGAGAGGGAGAGTGAGAGAGAAAGAGATGGTGAGAGAGAGGGATATATAGAGAGATAGAGACAGAGAGAGATTGAGTGGGAGTGAGATATATATATAGAGAGAGAGAGAGACAAAGAGACAGCAAATTAGTGAATGTGAGAGGAGAGAGAGAAGAAGAAAAGAGAGTGAGAAAGAGAGGGGAGATATAGAGAGACTGAGACTGAGAGAGAGAGGGAGAGAGAGAGAGGGAGGGAGAGAGAAGAAGGGCGGGAGAGAGAGAGAATGTATGAGAGAGAGAGTCAGAGGGAGAGAGGGAGATATATAGAGACAAAGAAAGATAGAGAGCGAGAGAGTGACAGAGTGACAGAGTGAGAGAGAGAGGGAGTGTGTGAGTGAGTGAGAGAGAGAGGGAGTGTGTGAGTGAGTGAGAGAGTGAGAGAGAGTGTGTGTAAGTGAGACTGGGACAGAGAGATAGTGAATGAAAGAGAGAGATAGTGAATGAAAGAGAGGGTGAGAGAGAGAGAGAGAGAAAGGGAGAGTGATAGTGAATGAAAGAGAGGGAAGGAGAGAGAGTCATAGATATATAGAGAGACTGGGACAGAGAGAGAGGGACAAAGAGAGAATGAGAGAGAGAGAGGGAGGGAGAGTCAGGGAGAGGGAGAGTGAGAGAAAGAATGAGAGAGAGAGGGAGAATGAGAGCGAGAGAGGAAAATACAGAGAGACAGAGAAAGGAAGTGAGAGAGAGTGTGTGAGAGATAGAAAGATAGAGTGAGAGAGAGTGGGAGTGAGAGGGGGAGAGAGAGCGAGAATAAGAGAGAAAGAATGACAGAGAGAGTGAGAGAGCGAGAATGAGAGAGAGTGTGTGAGAGAGAGAG
Organism: Datisca glomerata; assembly: GCA_003255025.1. NCBI lineage: Eukaryota > Viridiplantae > Streptophyta > Magnoliopsida > Cucurbitales > Datiscaceae > Datisca > Datisca glomerata. Next base: position 31,607 of record QANY01012256.1, read on the forward strand.
GAAGGGTGATATATAGAGAGAGAAAGGGAGACTGAGAGAGAGAATGAGATAAAGAGGGAGTGAGAAAGAGAATGAGAGAGAGAGAGTGAGAGAGAGAGAATGAGAGAGAAAGAGAGAGAGTGAGAGAATTAGAGATATGTGGAGAGATAGGAGTGAGAGAGAGTGTGAGAGAGAGGAAGGGAGAGAGTGAGAGAGAGAGAGGGTGTGAGAGATAGGGATATATAAAGAGATAGAGAGGGAGGGAGATAAATAAATAGATATATATATGTATATATCTGTGTGTGTATTGAGAGAGATAGAGAGAAAGTGAGACAGTGAATGAGAGAGGAGAGAGAGAAGGATAGAGAGAGACTGATAGAGAAATGGGAGATATAGAGAGACTGATAGAGAGAGAGGGAGAGAGAGGGAGGGAGAGAGAAGATGGGAGGGAGAGACAGACAGAATGTGTGTGTGAGAAAGAGTGTGAGACGGAGTGAGGGAGATATAGATAGATAAAGAGAGAGAGAGCGAGAAGGTGAGAGAGAGTGTGAGAGAGAGTTAGAGAGAGAAAATAGGGAAAGAGTGAGAGAAAGAGAGAGTGAGAGAGTGAGAGAGAGTGGGGGAGAGATAGAGAGAGACATAGAATGAGAGAGTGTGTGTGTGTGAGGGAGAGGGAGGAAGATATAGAGTGAGAGAGAGAAAAAGAGAGAGTGTGAGAGAGGGAATGTGAGAGAGAGGGAGGGAGAGAGTGAGAGAGACAGAATAAGAGAAAGAGAGTGAGAGAGAGTGAGAGAGAGAGGAGGAGTTATAGAGAGGGAGAGAGTGTGAGAGAGAGTGAAACGGTATGAGAGAGAGAAAATGAGAAAGAGAGAGACTGAGAGAAAGAGAGGGAGATATAGAGATATAGAGAGAGGGGAAATGAGAGAAACTAAGAGAGAGAGAATGTGTGTGTGTGAGTGAGTGAGAGAGAGTGTAAGTGAGTGAGAGGGGGAGAGAGAAAGGGAGAGAGATAATGAATGAGAGAGAGGGAAGGAAAGAGAGAGTGAGAGAGAGACAAAGATATAGATAGACTAGGATAGAGAGAGAGAATACAAGAGAGGGGGAAGGAGAGACAGGGAGAGGGAGAGTGAGAGATAAAATGAGAGAGAGTGAGGGAGAAAGAGAGAGAGTGAGAGGGAGAGAGGAAAATATAGAGAGACAGAGAGAGGAAGCGAGAGAGTGAGAGATAGAATGAGAGAGAAAGTGAGAGAGAGATAGAGAGTGAGAGAGAGGGAGAGTGAGTGAGAGTGAGTGAGAGAGAGAGAGGGAGGGAGAGTGAGTGAGTGAGAGAGAGAGCGAGAAAGAGTGAGAGAGCGAGAGAGCGAGAATGAGAGAGAAAGTGAGAGAGAGAGGAAAGGGAGATATATATATATATAGAGAGAGAGAGAGAGAGAAAGGGAGAGTGAGAGAGAGAGAAAGGGAGAGTGAGAGAGAGAATAAGATGGAGAGGGAGGAGAGAGTGTGAGAGAGAGAATGAGAGAGAGAGTGAGAGAGAGAGAGAGGAGAGGGAGATAGAGTGAGAATAAGAGAGAGTGTGTGTGTGTGTGTGAGAGGGAGGGTGAGTGAGTGAGAGAGAGAGCGAAAGGGAGAGTGAGAGAGCGAGAGAGCGAGAATGAGAGAGAGAGTGAGAGAGAGAGAGAGGAGAGGGAGATATATATATATATAGAGAGAGAGAAAGGGAGAGTGAGAGAGAGAATGAGATGGAGAGGGAGGAGAGAGTCTGAGAGAGAGAGTGAGAGAGTGGGAAAGATAAGGGGAGATATAGAGAGGGAGGGAGAGTGAGGGAGAAAGAGAGAGAAATAGTGAAAGGGAGAGAGTGAGAGAGAGGGAGATATAAAGAGATAAAAAGAGAGACAAGGAGATATAGAAAGACACATAGAGGGAATGATTTAGAGAGAGTGTGATTGAGAGAGAGGGAGAATGAGAGAGAGAGAGAGATATATATATATATAGAGTGAGTGAGTGAGTGAGAGAGAATGAGAAAGAGAAAGAGAAGGAGTGAGAGAGAGTGTGAGAGAGAGTCAGAGAGAGAATAGGGAAAGAGTGAGAGAAAGATAGAGTGAGAGAGTGAGAGAGAGTGGGGGGAGAGATAGAGAGACATAGAATGAGAGAGTGTGTGTGTGTGTGAGAGGGAGAGGGAGGGAGATATAGAGTGAGAGAGAGAAAAAGAGAGAGTGTGAGAGAGGGAATGTGAGAGAGAGGGAGGGAGAGAGTGAGAGAGACAGAATAAGAGAAAGAGAGTGAGAGAGAATGAGAGAGAGTGAGAGAGACAGGGGAAGTTATAGGGAGGGAGAGAGTGTGAGAGAGAGTGAAACGGTATGAGAGAGAGAAAATGAGAAAGAGAGAGACTAAGAGAAAGAGAGGGAGATATAGAGATATAGAGAGAGGGGAAATGAGAGAGACTAAGAGAGAAAGAGTGTGTGTGTGTGTGTGTGTGTGAGTGAGTGAGAGAGAGGGAGATCTAGAGAGATAAAGAGAGAGGGGGTATATAGAAAGACAGAGAGAAGGAATGATTTAGAGAGAGTGTGATTGAGAGAGAGGGAGAATGAGAGGGAGCGAGAGAGAGAGAGTGAGTGAATGAGAGAGAGAGAGAGAATGAGAGAGAAAGAGGAGTGAGAGAGAGTTTGAGAAAGAATGTGAGAGAGTGGAAGGGAGAGACTGAGAGAGAGGGAGAGTGAGAGAGAAAGAGATGGTGAGAGAGAGGGATATATAGAGAGATAGAGACAGAGAGAGATTGAGTGGGAGTGAGATATATATATATAGAGAGAGAGACAAAGAGACATCAAATTAGTGAATGTGAGAGGAGAGAGAGAAGAAGAAAAGAGAGTGAGAAAGAGAGGGGAGATATAGAGAGACTGAGACTGAGAGAGAGGGGGAGAGAGAGAGGGAGGGAGAGAGAAGAAGGGCGGGAGAGAGAGAGAATGTATGAGAGAGAGAGTCAGAGGGAGAGAGGGAGATATATAGAGACAAAGAAAGATAGAGAGCGAGAGAGTGAGAGAGTGACAGAGTGAGAGAGAGAGGGAGTGTGTGAGTGAGTGAGAGAGAGAGGGAGTGTGTGAGTGAGTGAGAGAGTGAGAGAGAGTGACAGAGTGAGAGAGAGAGGGAGTGTGTGAGTGAGTGAGAGAGTGAGAGAGACTGTGTGTAAGTGAGACTGGGACAGAGAGATAGTGAATGAAAGAGAGAGAGATAGTGAATGAAAGAGAGGGAATGTGAGAGAGAATAAGATAGAGAGAGATAGTGAGAGAGAGGGAGGGAGAGAGTGAGTGAGAGAGAGAATAAGATAGAGAGAGATAGTGAGAGAGAAAGAGAGAGAGTGAGAGAGAGAGGGGGAGTTATATAGAGGGAGGGAGAGTGTCAGAGAGAGTGAGATAGAATGAGAGAGAGAAAGTGAGAAAGAGAGAGAGGGAGATATAGAGAGATGAGTAAGCGAGAGTGTGTGAGTGAGTGGGTCAGAGAGAGTGTGTGTGTGTAAGTGAGTGAGAGAGAGAGAAAGGGAGAGAGATAGTGAATGAGAGAGAGGGAAGGAGAGAGAGTGTGTGAGAGAGAGAGAGAGAGAGATATAGAGAGACTGGGACAGAGAGAGAGGGAGAGAGACGGGGAGGGAGAGATAGGAAGAGGGAGAGTGAGAGAGAATGAGAGAGAGAGAGGGAGAGAGACGGGGAGGAAGAGATAGGAAGAGGGAGAGTGAGAGAGAGAATGAGAGAGAGAGGGAGAGAGGGAGAAAGAGAGAGTGAGAGGGAGAGAGTGAGAAATAGAGAGAAAGAGATAAAGACTGAGAGAGATAGAGAGACAAAGAGAGAGAGAGTAAGAGAGATAGGAAGAGAGAAAGAGAGAAAGTTAGAGAGAGAACTAGAAAGAGGGAGAGAGTGTGAGAAAATGAGAGAGAGTGAAAGAGAGAACAAGGGAGAGTGAGGGAGAGCGAGATATATATATATGTATATATATATAAATAGAGAGAGAGAGAATGAGAGAGGGAGAGAGAGTGAGTAAGAGAGAGATAGAGAGTGAGTGAGGGAGAAGGAATGAGAAAGGAGGAGAGAGAGTGTGAGAGAGAGAATGAGAGAGAGTGAGAGAGAGATAGAGAGTGAGAGAGCGTGTGAGTGAGTGAGTGAGAGAGAGGGATGGAGAGAGAGAGAGTGAACGCGAGAATGAGAGAGAGAGTGAGAGAGAGGAATGAGGGAAATATAGAGAGTGGGAGCGGAAGAGAGAGTGAGAGAGAATGAGAGGGAGAGTGAGGGAGAGAGTGAGAGAGATAATGAGAGAGTGAGAGTGAGAGAGAAAGAGAAAGAGTGGGAGAGATAGGAGTAGATATAAAGAGGGAGAGAGAGTGGGAAAGAAAGAGAGACAGAATGAGAGAGAGTGAAAGAGAGAGAGTGAGATATAGAGAGATAGAGAGAGGGAGATATGGAGAGATAAAGGGAGAGGGGGATATAGAAAGACAGAGGGAGGGAATGATTTAGAAAGAGTGTGATTGAGAGAGAGGGAGAATGACAGAGAGAGGGAGAGAGAGATAGAGAGTGAGTGAGTGAGAGAGTAAGAGAGAAAGAGGGAGATGTAGAGAGATAGAATAAGAGAGGAGAAAGTGAAAAAGAGAGAGAGTAAGAGAGAGAGAGGGAGATATAGAGAGATGAGAGAGAGGGGAAATGAGAGAGAGTGAGAGAGAGAGGGAGACATAGAAATATAGAAAGAGAGGGGAAATAAGAGTGAGTAAGAGAGAGAGTGTGTCTGAGTGAGTGAGAGCGAGAGAGGGAGAGAGATAGGGAATAAGGGAGAGTGGGAAGGAGAGAGAGACATATATAGAGAGAATGGGACAGAGAGAGAGAGGGAGAGAGAGGGGAGATATAAAGAGACAGAGCCAAAGAGAGAGGGTGAGAGAGAGGGAGGGAGGGAGAAGGAGGGAGGGAGAGAGAGAGAGAGTGAGAGGGAGAGAGGGAGATATAGAAAGAGACAAAGAGAGAGAGAGAGCGAGAGAGTGAGAGAAAGTGAGAGAGAGAAAGAGATAAAGACTGAGAGAGAGAGTGAGAGGGAGAGAGAGTAAGAGGGATAGGGAGAAAGGGAGAGAGAGTGAGAGAGAGAGAGAGAGAGTATGAGAGATAGGGAGAGGGAGAGTGAGAGAGAATGAGAGAGAGTGAAGGAGAAAGAGAGAGAGTGAGAGGGAGAGAGGAAAATATAGAGAGACAGAGAGAGGAAGCGAGAGAGAGAGAGAGAGTGAGAAATAGAGAGAAAGAGACAAAGACTAAGAAAGAGACGGAGAATGAGAGAAAGAGAGTTAGAGAGACAAAGAGAGAGAGAGTGAGCGAGAGAAAGTAAGAGAGATAGGGAGAGAAAAAGAGAGAGAGAGAGAATGAAAAGAGGGAGAGGGTGTGAGAAAATGAGAGAGAGGGAAAGAGAGAACAAGGGAGAGTGAGAGAGAAAGATAGAGGGAGATATGTATATAAAGAGAGAGAGAGAGAATGAGAGAGAGGGAGAGAGAGTGAGTAAGAGAGAGTAGAGAGTAAGTGAGTGAGAGAGAGGGAATGAGATCGGAGGAGAGAGAGTGAGAGAGAGAGAGAATGAGAGAGAGAGAGTGAGAGTGAGAGAGAGAGTGAGTGAGTGAAAGAAAGGGAGGGAGAGAGAGTGAGCACGAGAATAAGATAGAGAGTGAGAGAGGGGGAGGGAGATATAGAGAGATGGAGAGGAAGAGAGTGAGAGAGAGAATGAGAGGGAGAGTGAGGGAGAGAGTGAGAGAGAGAATGAGAGAGGGAGAGTGAGAGAGAAATAGAGAGAGTGGGAGAGAGAAGAGTAGATATAGAGAGGGAGAGAGTGTGGGAATGATTTAAAAAGAGAGACAGAATGAGAGAGAGAGAAAGAGTGAAATAGGGAGAGTGAGATATAGAGAGATAGAGAGAGGAAGATGTCGAGAGATAAAGAGAGAGAGGGGGGATATAAAAAGACAGAGAGTGAATGATTTAAAAAGAGTGTGATTGAGAGAGAGGGAGAATGAGAGAGAGAGTGAGAGAGAGATAGTGAGTGAGTGAGTGAGAGAGAGTAAGAGAGATAGAGGGAGATATAGAGAGATATAATAAGAGAGGGGAAAGTGAGAAAGAGAGGGGCGAGATATAGAGAAGGGAAATTAGAGAGAGGGAGATATAGACAGATAGAAAGAGAGGGGATATGAAAGTGAGTAAGAGGGAAGTGTGTGTCTGAGTGAGTGAGAGAGAGAGGGAGAGAGATAGTGAATAAAAGAGAGTGGGAAGGAGAGAGAGAGAGAGGGGAGAGAGAGAATGAGAGAGAGAGAGGGGAGATATAAAGTGACTAAGACAGAAAGAGGTGAGATATAAAGTGACTAACACAGAGAGAGAGGGTGAGAGAGAGAGGGAGGGAGAGAGGAGAAGGGAGGGAGGGAGGGAGAGAGAGAACGTGTGTGAGAGAGAGAGAGTGAGAGGGAGAGAAGGAGATATAGAGAGAGATAAAGAGAGAGAGAGCGAGAGAGTGAGAGAGAGTGAGAGCGAGAGAGTGAGAGAGAGTGAGAGCGAGAGAGCGAGAGATAAAGGCTAAGAGAGAGTGAGAGGGAGAGAGAGAGCAAGTGAGATAGAGAGAGAAAGAGAGAGAGTGTGAGAGACAGAGAGAGTAAGAGAGATAGAGAGAGAAACAGAGAGAGAGAGAGGAAGATATGGAGAGCGAAAGAGAGAGAATGAGTGAGAGAGAGTGAGAGAGAGTGAGAGTAAAAAAATGAGAGTGAGGGAAAGAGAGAAACAGATAGAGTGAGAGAGAAAGAGAGAGTTAGATATTGAAAGACAAAGAGAAAGAGAGAATGAGAGAGAGAGAGAGAGCGCGGGGGAGAGTAATAGAGGGAGAGAGAGAGAATAGAGAGAGTGTGAGAGAAAGACGAGGAGAGATAGAGAGAGACCGAGAAGATAAGAGAGAAATGGTGTGTGAGAGAGAGAGGGAGGGTGATGTAGAGTGAGAGAGAGAAAGAGAGAAAGTGCGAGAGAGGGAATCTGAGAGAGAGGGAGGGAGAGAGTGAGAGAGAGGGAGGGAGAGAGTGAGAGAGAGTTAGAGAGAGAGAGAGAGAATAATTGAGAGAGAGGGAGTTATAGAGAGGGAGAGAGAGTGTGAGAGAGTGAGACAGAATGAGAGAGAGAAAGTGAGACAGAGAGAGTAAGAGAGAGAGAGGGAGATATAGAGAGATAGAGAGAAGAAATGAGAGAGAATAAGAGAGAGAGTGTGTGCGTGTGACTGAGTGAGAGAGAGAGAAAGGGAGAGGGATAGTGAATGAGAGAGAGGGAAGGAGAGAGAGTGAGAGAGAGAGACAGAGACATAGAGTGACTGGGACAGAGAGAGAGGGAGAGAGAGTGTGAGAGAGAGTGAGACAGAATGAGAGAGAGAAAATGAGAAAGAGAGAGACTAAGAGAAAGAAAGGGAGATAAAAGGTCGACAAAGAGAGAGAGAGTAAAAGAGATAGGGAGAGGGAAAGAGAGAAAGTTCGAGAGAGAGAGTATGAGAGATAGGGAGAGGGAATGAGAGAAAATTAGAGAGAGTAAGAGAGATAGGGAGAGAGAAAGAGAGAGTGAAAGAGAGATAGGGAGATATAGAGAGAGTGAGAGAGAGATAGAAAGAAAATGAGAGAGAGGGAAGGAGTGAAAAAGGGAGTGTGAGAGAGAAAGAGAGGGATATATATATATAGAGAGAGAGAGAGAATGAGAGAGAGGGAGAGTGAGTGAGTAAGAGAGAGTTATAGAGAGAGAGTGAGAGAGAGAGAATGAGAGAGAGTGTGAGAGAGATAGAGAGAGAGAGAGCAAGTGAGTGAGAGAAAGAGGGTGGGAGAGAGAGAGTGTGCGAGTAAGCGCGAGAATGAGACAGAGAGAGTGTGAGATAGAGAGAGGGAAGGAGATATAGAGAGAGGGAGAGAAAAAGAGAGTGAGAGGGAAAGAGAGAGAGTGGGAGAGAGAATGAGAGAGGGAGAGTGAGAGAGAAAGAGAGAGAGTGAGAGAGAAAGAGAGAGAGTGAGAGAGATAGGGGGAGATATAGAGAGGGAGAGAGAGTGAGAAAGAGAGAGAGACAGAATGAGAAGGAGAGAGAAAGAGTGAATGAGAGAGAGTGAAAGAGTGGGAGATATGGAGAGATAAAAAGAGGGAGAGGGGGACATAGAAAACAGAGAGAGGGAATGATTTAGAAAGAGTGTGATTTAGAGAGAAAGAGGATGAGAGAGAGTGTGGGAAATAGAGATAAAGAGTGAGTGAGTGAGAGAGAGTAAGAGAGAAAGTGGGAGATATAGAGAGATAGAATGAGGGAGGGGAAAGTGGGAAAGAAAGAGAGTAAGAGAGAGAAGGGGAGATGTAGAGAGATAGAAAGATAGGGGAAATGAGAGATAGTGAGAGAGAAAGTGTGTCTGAGTGAGTGAGTGAGACAGAGAGAGGCAGAGAGATAGTGAATGAGAGAGAGTGGGAAGGAGAGAGAGTGAGAGAGAGAGACAAAGATATAGAGAGACTGGGAGAGGGAGAATTAGAGAGAGGGAGGGAGAGACAGGGAGAGGGAGAATGAGAGATAGAGAGGGAGAAAGAGAGAGAGTGAGAGGGACAAAGGAAAATATAGAGAGATAGGGAGAGAAAGTGAGAGAGAGAAAGTGAGTGAGAGAAAGAGAGAGAGTGTGTGAGTAAATGAGAGAGGGAAAGAGAGAAAAAGGGTGAATGGGAGAGAAAGAGAGAGGGAGATATATATACATTTATATATATAGAGAGAGAGAGAATAAGAGAGAGGGAGAGTGAGTGAGTAAGAGAGAGTGAGAGAGAGTGAGAGTGAGAGAGAGTGAGAGTGAAAGAAAGGGAGAGGGATAGTGAATGAGAGGGTGGGAGAGAGAGAGAGCGCGAGAATGATATAGAGAGAGTGTGAGAGAGAGAGAGCGAGAGGGAGTGAAAGAGAGAGTGAGAGAGAGAATGAGAGAGGGGGAGTGAGAGAGAAAGAGGGAGAGTGAGAGAAATAGCGGGAGATATAAAGTGGGAGAGATAGTGAGAAAGAGACAGAATGAGAGAGAGTGAGAGAGAGAAAGAGTCAAAGAGAGAGTGAGTGTGAGAGAGGGAAATAAAGAGAGATAAAGAGAGGGAGGAGGATATGGAAAGACAGAGAGAGGGAATGATTTAGAAAGAGTGTGATCGAGAGAGAGGGAGAATGAGAGAGAGTGAGAAAGAGAAATAGAGAGTGAGTGAGTGAGAGAGAGTAAGAGAGAGGGAGATATAGAGAGATAGAATGAGAGAAGGGAAAGTGAGAAAGAGAGAGGGTAAGAGAGAGAGGGAGAAATAGAGAGATAGAGAGGGTAAATGAGAGAGAGTGAGATAAAGTGTGTGCGAGTGAGTGAGAGAGTGGAAGGGAGAGAGATAGTGAATGAGAGAAAGTGGGAAGGAGAGAGAGAGTGAAAGAGTGAGATAGTGAAAGAGAGAGAAGATATATAGAGAGACTGGGACAGAAAGAGAGAATGAGAGAGAGGAAGGGAGAGACAGTTAGAGGGAGAGTGAGAGAGAATGAGAGGTAGAGAGGGAGAAAGGGAGAGAGTGAGAGGGACAGAGGAATATATAGAGAGCAAGAGAGAGAGAGAGGTAAAGACTGAGGGAGAGAGAAAATGAGAGAAAGAGAGAGATAGAGAGATAGAGAGACAAAGAGAGAGAGTTAGAGAGAGAGAGGGGGAGAGATAGGGAGAGAGAAAGAGAGAAAGTGAGAGAGAGAGTAAGAGAGATAGGGAGAGAGTGTGTGAGAGAGAGATAGGGAGATATAAAGAGAGTGAGAGAGAGAGAGCGAGAAAATGAGAGAGAGGGAATGAGAGAAAAAGGGAGAGTGCGAAAGAAAGAGAAGGAGATATAGAGATATAGAGAGAGGGGAAATGAGAGAGACTAAGAGAGAGAGTGTGTGTGTGAGTGAGTGAGAGAGAGAGTGTAAGTGAGTGAGAGAGAGAGAAAGGGAGAGAGATAGTGAATGAGAGAGAGGGAAGGAGAGAGAGTGAGAGACAGAGACAGAGATATAGAAAGAGTGCGATAGAGAGAGAGGGAGAGATAGAGAGGGAGGGAGAGATATGAAGAGGGAGAGTCAGAGAGAGAATGAGAGAGAGAGAAGGGGAGAAAGAGAGAGAGTGAGAGGGAGAGAGGAAAATATAGAGAGACAGAGAGACGAAGCGAGAGCAAGAGAGAGGGTGAGAAATAGAGAGAAAGAGATAAAGACTGAGAGAGAGGGAATGAGAGAAAGAGAGATAGAGAAACAAAGAGAGAGAGAGAGAGTGAGACTGAGAGTAAGAGAGATAGGGAGAGAGAAAAAGAGAAAGTTAAAGAGAGAGTAAGTGAGATAGGGAGAGTAAATGGAGAGAGAAAGAGAGAGAGAATAAGAAAAAGGTAGAGAGTGTGAGAAAATGAGAGAGAGGGAAAGAGAGAAAGAGGGAGAGTGAGAGAGAAAGAGAGAGGGATATATATATAAAGAGAGAGAGAGAATTAGAGAGAGGGAGAGAGTGAGTAAGAGGGAGATACAGACTGAGTGAGTGAGAGAGGGAATTAGAGAGGGGGAGAGAGAGTGTGTGAGAGAGAGAATGAGAGAGAGTGAGAGAGAGAGAGAGTGAGTGAGTGAGAGAGAGGGAGGGAGAGAGAGTGTGTGAGCGCGAGAATGAGAGAGAGAGTGAGAGAGAGAGAGGCAGGGAGGGAGATGTAGAGAGAGGGAGAGAAAGAGAGAGTGAGAGAGAGAATGGGGGGGAGGGGGAGGGAGAGAGTAAGAGAGAGAATGAGAGAGGGAAAGTGAGAGAGAAAGAGAGAGAGTGGGAGAGATAGGAGTAGATATAGAGAGGGAGAGAGAGGGAGAGAGAGAGACAGAATGAGAGAGAGAGAGTGAAAGAAAGAGAGTGAGATATAGAGAGATAGAGAGAGGGAGATATGGAGAGATAAAGAGCTATAGGGGGATATAGAAAGACATAGAGAGGGAATGATTTAGAAAGAGTGTGGTCGAGAGAGAGGGAGAATGAGAGAGAGGGAGAGGGAGAGAGAGAGTGAGTGAGTGAGAGAGAGTAAGAGCGAGAGAGGGAGATATAGAAAGATAGTGAGAGAGGGAAAATGAGAGAGAGGAAGAGAGAGAGTGTGTCTGAGTGAGTGAGAGAGACAGAGAGGTAGAGAGATAGTGAATGAGAGAGAGTGGGAGAGAGAGAGAGAGTGAGAGAGAGTGGGAGATATATATACATATATAGAGAGAGAGAGAGAATGAGAGAGAGGGAGAGAGAGTGAGTAAGAAAGAGTGTGAGAGAGAGAGTGTGAGAGAGAGAGTGTGTGAGAGAGAGAATGAGCAAGAGTCAGAGAGAGAGATAGAGAGTGAGAGGGAGAGGGCGATATAGAGAGATACAGAGAGTGAGTGAGTGAGAGAGAGAGAGATAGAGAGTGAGTGAGTGAGAGAGAGAGTAAGAGAGAGTAAGAGAGAGAGGGAGTGAGTGAGAGAGAGGGAGAGAGAGAATGAGAGAGAGGGAGAGAGTGTGAGTGAGAGAGAGAGTTTGATAGAGAGAGATAGAGAGTGAGAGAGAGAGAGTGTGAGTAAGTGAGAGAGAGATAGGGAGAGAGAGCGAGAATGATAGAGAGAGTGTGTGTGAAAGAGAGAGGGGGAGAGAGAATGAGAGGGAGAGATAGAGTAAGAGAGAGAATGAGAGAGAGAGTGAGAGAGAAAGAAAGCGTGAGAGAGAGAAAGAGAGGGAGTGAGAGAGATGGGGGAGATATAGAGAGGGAGACAGTTTGAGAGAAAGAAAGAGCCAAAATGTGAGCGAGAGAATGAGTGAAAAAGAGAGCGTGAGATTGAGAGAGAAGGAGATATAGAAAGATAAAAAGAGATAGAGGGGGATATAGAAAGACAGAGAGAGGGAATTATTTAGAGAGAGTGTGTTTGAGAGATAGAATGAGAGAGGGGAAAGTGAGAAAGAGAGAGAGTAAGAGATTGAAAGGGAGATAGAGAGAGAAGGGAAAGGAGAGAGAGTGAGAGAGAGAGAGATATAGAGAGACTGGGATAGAGAGAGAGGGAGAGAGAGAGAGAGAGAATGAGAGAGAGGGAGGGAGAGACAGGGAGTGGGAGAGCGAGAGCGAGAATGAGAGAGTGTGTGAGAGAGAGGGGTCAGAATGAGAGGGAGAGAGCAGGAGAGAGTGAGAGAGAGAATGAGAGAGAAAGAGAATGAGTGAGAGAGATAGGGGAGATATATAGAGGGAGACAGTGTGTGAGAGAGAGAGAGACAAAATGAGAGAGAGTGGGAGATAGATTGAGCGCACGAGAGAGAGAGGGAGGGAGAAGGAGGGAGATATATATATATATATATATATATATATATATATATATATATATAGAGGGGGGGGAGAGAGAGGGAGAGAGATATAGAGAGACAAAGATAGAGAGAGAGGGAGAGAGAGAGGGAGAGAGAAAGAGAGAGAGATAGAGAGAAGGAGAAAGAGTGTGAGAGAGAGGGAGCTATCGAGAGATAGAGAGAGGGAGAGAGAGAGATAGAGAGAGCATGATTGAGAGAGAGTGTGATTGAGAGAGAGTGTGTGAGTGAGAGACAGAGAGAGAGACAAAATGAGAGCGAGAGAATGAGTGAAAGAGAGAGCGTGAGAGTGAGAGAGAGGGAGATATAGAGAGATAAAGAGAGATAGAGGGGGATATAAAAAGGCCGAGAGAGGGAATGATTTGGAGAGAGTGTGATTGAGAGATAGAATGAGAGAGGGGAAACTGAGAGAGAGGGAGAGAGAGTAAGAGAGAGAGAGGAGATATAGAGAGATAGAGAGAAGGGAAAGGATAGAGAGTGAGAGAGAGTGTGTCTGAGTGAGTGAGAGAGAGATATAGAGAGACTAGGACAGAGAGAAAGGGAGAGAGAGAATGAGAGAGAGAGGGAGGGAGAGACAGGGAGAGGGAGAGTGAGAGAGAAGGGGGGAGGGAGAGTGAGAGATAGAGAGAGAATGAGAGAGCGAGGGAGATATAGAGAGATAGAGAGAGGGAGATATAGAGAGACGGAGAGAGGGAGATAGGAGAGAATGTTTGAGAGAGAGATTAATTGAGAGAGTGATTGGTAGAGAGATTGATTGAGAGAGAGTGATTGGTAGAGAGATTGATTGAGAGAGACTGATTGAGAGAGAGTGAGTGAGTGAGAGAGAGAGGGAGAGAGAGAGCAAGAATGACAGAGAGAGTGTGTGAGAGGGAGACAGGGAGGGAGATAGAGAGATAGAGTGTGAGAGAGAGAATGAGAGAGATGAGGGAGAACTAAGACAAAGAGAGAGATTGATAGAGGGAGAGTGTGAGAAAGAGAGATAGTGAGAGAGAGAGAGGATATATAGAGAGATAGAGATAGAGAGAGATAGAGAGATAGCGAGAAAAAATGAGAGAGAGTGGGAGAGAGATTGAGCGAGAGAGAGAGAGGGGGAGAAGGAGGGAGATATATATATATATAGAGAGAGAGAGAAAGAGGGTGAAAGAGAGAGATCGAGATATAGAGAGACAAAGATAGAGAGAGAAAATGAGAGAGATAGAGAGAGGGAGAGAGATGGAGCTATCGAGAGATAGAGAGAAGGAGAGAGAGACAGAGAGAGAGAGACAGAGTGAGAGAGAGGTGGGAGATATAAAGTGAGAAAAATAGAGAAAGAGAGTTAGAGAGAGAATGAGAGAGAGAGAGAGGGAGAGAGTGAGAAAAAGAATGAAAGAGAGAGAGAGGGAGATTGAGAGAGAGGGAGGAGAGAGTGAGAGAGGGAGAGAATGGGAGAGAGGGAGAGTGAGAGGGAGAGAGACAGTTGGAGAGAGATTAAGAGAGAGAGAGAGAGAGAGAGAGAGAAGCAGGGAGATATGTATATAGAGAGAGGGTGAAAGAGAGAGATTAAGATATAGAGAGACAAAGATAGAGAGAGTGGGAAAGGGAGAGAGGAAGAGAGAGAAAATGAGAAAGAGAGAGGGGGAGAGAGAGTGAGAGAGAGAAATAATTAGAGAGAGAGAGTGATTGAGTGAGAGAGAGGGAGAGAGAGAGGAAGAGAGAGAAAGAGGGATAGAGTGAGAGAGAAAGAGAGAGACGAAGTGAGAGGGAGAGAGGAATGGAGATATAGTGAGAGAAGAATGAGAGAGAGAGGGATGGAGAGAGTGAGAGAGAGTGAGAGTATGAGAGAGAGAGTGAGAGAGAAATAAAGAGAGTGAGAGAAAGAGAGGGAGACAGAGAGAGAGTGTTAGAGAGAGAATGAGAGAGAGGGGGAGAGAAAGAGCAATGGTGAAATAAAGAGACAAAGATAGAGAGAGATAAAGAGAGGCAGAGAGAGAATGAGATACAGAGGGATAGAGGGATAGTGGGAGAGAGATTGAAAGAGAGAATGTGTGAGAGAGAAGGAGGGAGATATATATATATATATATATAGAGTGAAACAGAGAGATGGAGATGAAGCAAGATAAAGATAAACAAACAGAGAGCGAGGGAGGGAGAGAATGAGAGAGAGAGATAGAGAGAGGGAGAGAGAGTGAGAGATAGAGAGAGAATGAAAGAGAGATGGAGATATAGAGAGATAGAGAGATAGAGAGGGAGGGAGATATAGAGAGATAGAGAGAGAATGTTTGAGAGAGAGATTGATTGATTGAGAGAGAGAGAGGATGAGAGAGAGAGTGAGAGAGTGACAGTTAGTGAGTGAGTGGAAGAGAGAGAGAGAGTGAGATATAGAGAGAGAAAGAGAGAGTGCGAGAGAGAGAGAGAATGAGAGAATGACAGAGAGAGATAGAGAGTGACAGAGAGAGTAACTGAGTGAAAGAGAGAGAGGAAGAGAGAGCGAGAACGAGAGAGAGGAGTGAGACACAGAGACAGAGAGAGAGAGAATGACAGAGAGAGTGTGAGAAAGAGAGATAGTGAGAGAGAGGGACGATATATAGAGAGACATAGACAGAGAGATAGAGAGATAACGAGAAAGAATGAGAGAGAGAGGGAGAGAGTGGGAAAGAGATTGAGCGCACGAGAGAGAGAGAGGGAGAAGGAGGAAGATATATATATATAGAGAGAGAGAGAGGGGGTGAAAGAGAGGGATCGAGATATAGAGAGACAAAGATAGAGAGAGGGAGAGAGAATGAGAGATAGATAGAGAGGGAGAAAGAGTGAGAGAGAGAGGGAGCTATCGAGAGATAGAGAGAGAATGATTGCGAGAGAGTGTGATTGACAGAGAGAGTGTGAGTGACAGACAGAGAGAGAGACAAAATGAGAGTGAGAGAATGAGTGAAAGAGAGAGCGTGAGAGTGTGAGAGAGGGAGATATAGAGAGATAAAGAGATATAGAGGGTGATATAGAGGGGCAGAGAGAGGGAATGACTTAGAGAGAGTGTGATTGAGAGATAGAGTGAGAGAGGGGAAAGTGAGAGAGAGACAGAGAGAGTAAGAGAGAGAGAGAGAGGAGATATAGAGAGATAGAGAGAAGGGAAAAGAGAGAGTGAGAGAGAGTGTCTGAGTGAGTGAGAAAGAGAGAGATATATATATAGAGACTAGGACAAAGAGAGAGGGAGAAAGAGAATGAGAGAGAGACAGAGGGAGAGACAGGGAAAGAGAGTGAGAGAGAATGAGAGAGAGAGGGGGAGGGAGAGTGAGAGAGAATGAGAGAGAGGGGGGGAGGGAGAGTGAGAGATAGAGAGAGAGAATGAGAGAGCGATGGAGATATAGAGAGATAGAGAGAGGGAGATATAGAGAGACAGAGAGAGAGATAGAAGAGAATGTTTGAGAGAGAGATTGATTAAGAGAGTGATTGGGAGAGAGATTGATTCAGAGAGAGTGATTGAGAGAGAGTGAGTGAGTGAGTGGGAGAGAGAGAGCGAGATATAGAGAGACTGGGACAGAGAGAGAGAGGGAGAGAGAGAGAATGAGAGAGAGGGAGGGAGAGAAGGAGGGAGATATAAAGAGAGAGAAAGAAAGAGAGAGATAGTGAGAGAAAGAATGAGAGAGAGGGAGGGAGGGAGTGAGTGAGAGAGAGAAAGAGAGAGTAAGAGAGAGAGATAGAGAGTGATAGAGAGATTGACTGAGTGAGAGAGAGAGGGAGAGAGAGAGCGAGAACGACAGAGAGAGTGTGTGAGAGGGAGACAGGGAGGGAGATAGAGAGATAGAGTGTGAGAGAGAGAATGAGAGAGAGGAGGGAGAGACTGAGACAGAGAGAGAGAGAATGATAGAGAGAGAGTGTGAGAAAGAGTGATAGGGAGAGAGAGAGGATATATATATAGAGAGACAGAGATAGAGAGAGATAGAAAGATATCGAGAATGAATGAGAAAGAGAGAGTGGGAGAGAGATTGAGCACGAAAGAGAGAAAGGGAGAAGGAGGGAGATATATATATATATATAGAGGGTGAAAGAGAGAGATCGAGATATAGAGAGACAAATATAGAGAGAGAGGGAGATAGAGAGAATGAGAGAGAGATAGAGAGAGGGAGAGAGAGTGAGAGTGAGAGGGAGCTATCAAGAGATAGAGAGAGGGAGAGAGACATAGAGAGAGAATGATTGAGAGAGTGTGTGATTGAGAGAGAGAGTGTGAGTGTGAGATAGAGAGAGAGAGAGAAAGGGAGAGAGAGTGTGAGAGAGAGATAGAGAGAGAGACAGAGTGAGAGAGCGGGGGAGATATAAAGAGAGAAAAATAGAGAGAGAGAGAGAGCTAGAAAGAGAGAATAAGAGAGAGAGGGAGGGAGAGATTGAGAAAGAGAATGAAAGAGAGAGAGAGAGGGAGATTGAGAGAGAGGGAGGGAGTAAGTGAGAGAGGGAGTGAATGGGAGAGAGGGAGAGTGAGAGGGAGAGAGAAAGTGGGAGAGAGATTGAGAGAAAGAGAGAGAGAAAGAGAGAGTGAGACAGAGAAGCAGGGAGATATATATATATAGAGAGAGGGTGAAAGAGAGAGATCGAGATATAGAGAAACAAAGATAGAGAGAGTGGGAAAGGGAGAGAGGGAGAGAAAGAGAAAAAGAGAAAGAGAGAGGGGGAGAGAGAGTGAGAGAGAGAAAGAATTAAAGAGAAAGAGTGATTGAGTGAGAGAGAGAGGGAGAGAGAGAGGTAGAGAGAAAGAGGGATAGAGTGAGAGAGAAAGAGAGAGTAGAATGGGAGAGAGAGGGAGGGAGAGAGTGAGAGTATGAGAGAGAGATGGAGATATAGAGAGATAGAGAGGGAGGGAGATATAGATAGATAGAGAGAGAATGTTTGAGAGAGATTGATTGATTGAGAGAGAGTGATTGAGAGAGAGCAAGGATGAGAGAGAGTGTGAGAGAGTGACTGTGAGTGAGTGAGTAGGAGAGAGAGAAAGAGAGAGCGAGGGATAGAGAGAGTGAGAGAGAGTGAGAGAGAGAAAGAGAGAGTGAGAGACAGAGATAGAGAGTGACCGAGAGAGTGACTGAGTGAGAGAGAGAGAGGGAGAAAGAGACCGAGAATGAGAGAGAGTGTGTGTGAGAGGGAGACAGGGAGGGAGATAGAGAGATAGAGTGTGAGAGAGAGAATGGGAGAGAGGAGGGAGAGACAGAGACAGAGAGAGAATGAAAGAGAGAGAGTGTGAGAAAGAGAGATAGTGAGAGAGAGAGACGATATATAGAGAGACAAAGACAGAGAGAGATAAAGAGATAACGAGAAAGGATGAGAGAGAAAGTGGGAGAGAGATTTAGTGCACGAGAGAGAGAGAGGGAGAAGGAGGGATATATATATATATATATATAGTGAGAGAGGGTAAAAGAGAGGAATCGAGATATAGAGAGACAAAGATAGAGAGATAGGGAGAGAGAGAAAGAATGAGAGAGAGATAGAGAGAGGGAGAAAGAGTGAGAGAGAGAGAGGGAGCTATCGAGAGATAGAGAGAGGGAGGGAGAAAGAGATAGAGAGAGAATGATTTAGAGAGAGTGTGATTGAGAGAGAGAGTGTGAGTGAGAGATAGAGAGAGAGCGGGAGAGAGAGTGTGAGTGAGAGACAGAGTGAGAGAGGGGGAGATATAAAGAGAGAAAAGTAGAGAGAGAGTTAGAGAGAGAATGAGAGAGAGAGGGAGGGAGAGAATGAGAAAGAGAATGAGAGAGAGAGGGAGGGAGATTGAGAGAGAGAGGGAGGAGAGAGATTGAGAGAGTGAGAGAGAAAGAGAGATTGAGAGAGGGAGAGAGAGTGGGAGAGAGATTGAGAGAGTGAGAGAGAAAGAGAGAGAGTGAGACAGAGAAGGAGGGAGATATGTATATAGAGAGAGGGTGAAAGAGAGAAATCGAGATATAGAGAGAGTGAGAAAGAGAGAGAGGGAGAGAAAGAGAA
Organism: Datisca glomerata; assembly: GCA_003255025.1. NCBI lineage: Eukaryota > Viridiplantae > Streptophyta > Magnoliopsida > Cucurbitales > Datiscaceae > Datisca > Datisca glomerata. The sequence goes on from QANY01012256.1 coordinate 49,857, forward strand.
AATGAGAAAGAGAGAAGGGATGAGAGAGTGAGAGAGTGAGAGAGAGAGTGAGTGAGAGAGGGAGATATAGAGAGACAAAGTGAGAGAGAATGATTGAGAGAGAGTGATTGAGAGAGTGAGAGAGAGTGAGTGAGTGAGAGAGAGAGAGGGAGAGAGAGAGGGAGAGAGAAAAAAAGGGATAGAGTGAGGGAGAAAGAGAGAGACAAAGTGAGAGGGAGAGAGGGAGGGAGGTATAAAGAGAGTAAGAGAGAAAGAGAGAGATAGTGAGGGAAAGAATGAGAGAAGGAGGGAGAGAGTGAGTGAGAGAGAGAATGAGAGAGAGTGAGAGAGAGATAGAGAGTGACAGAGAGAGTGAGTGAGTGAAAGAGAGAGGGAGAGAGAGAGAGTGAGAATGAGAGAGAGAGTGTGTGAGAGGGAGAGAGAGAATAAGAGGGAGGAGGGAGAGACAGAGAGAGAGAATGAGAGAGAGATAGGTGAGAAATATAGAGCGAGAAAGAGGGGGGATTTTTAGACAGACAGATATAGGAAGAGATAGAGAGGGGGGGGAAGGAGGCAGATATATATAGAGGGTGAATGAGAGAGATCGAGATATAAAAAGGCAAAGATAGAGAGAGAGTGGGGGAGAGAGAGAATGAGAGAGAGATAGAGAGAGGGAGAGAGAGAGTGAGAGAGAGAAGGAGCTATCGAGAGATAGAGAGATCGAGAGAGAGAGAGAGAGAATGATTGAGAGAGAGTGTGACTAAGGGAGAGAGAGAGAGTGAGTGAGAGGGAGAGAGAGTGTGAGAGACAGATAGAGAGACAGAGTGAGAGAGAGGGGGGAGATATGAAGAGAGAAAATAAAGAGAGAGAGTTATAGAGAGAGGGAGGGAGGGAGAGAATGAGAAAGAGAATGAGAGAGAGAGAAGGGGAGATATAGAGAGATAGAGAGACTGAGAGAGAGGATGAGAGAGAGATGGAGATATAGAGACATAGAGAGAGGGAGATATAGAGAGACAGAGAAAGATAGAGAGAGAATGTTTGAGAGAGACATCGATTGAGAGAGTGATTGAGAGAGAGCAAGAATGAGAGAGACAGTGTGAGAGAGAGAGCGAGTGAGTGAGTGGAAGAGAGAATGAGAGAGATAGGGAAATATAGAGAGAGTGAGAGGGAGTGAGGAAGAAAGAGAGAGAGCGAGAGGGAGAATGGGAAATATAGAGAGACAGAGAGAGTGTGTGAGAGAGAAAGAGAAAGAGATACAGACGGAGAGAGATATAGAGAATGAGAGAAAGAGAGAGAGAAAGAGGAAGATATAGAGAGAGAATGAGAGAAAAGATAGAGAGTGAGAGAGAATGAGAGATAGGGAGGGTGAGACTGAGAGGGAGAGAGAGAGAATGAGATAGAGAGAGTGAGAGGGAGAGAGGAAAAAACAGAGAGGGAAATGGAGAGAGAGTGAGAGAGAAAGAGAAAGAGGTAGAGACTGAGAGAATGAGAGAAAGAGAGGGGAGGGGGAGTTATATATATATATATATATATATATAGATTTATATATATATATATATACAGAGAGAGAGAGATAAAGAGTGAGAGAGAATGAGTGGTAGGGAGGGTGAGACTGAGAGAGAGATTGAGAGAGAGAGTGAGAGGGGGAGAGAGAGTGAGACAGAGAAGGAGGGAGATATGTATGTATATAGAGAGAGAGGGTGAAAGAGAGAGATCGAGCTATAGAGAGACAAAGAGAGGAGAGAAAGAGAAAATGAGAAAGAGAGAGGGGGAGAGAGTGTGAGAGAGAGACATAATTCGAGAGAGAGAGACAGAATGATTGAGAGAGAGAGTGATTGAGAGAGTGAGTGAGTGAGAGAGAGCGAGGGATAGAGAGAGAGGGAGGGAGAGAAAGGGAGAGAAAGAGGGGGGGAGTGAGAGAGCGAGAGAGAGAGAGACGGAGTGAGAGGGAGATATATCTATATAGAGAGAGAGAGCGCGAAAGAGAGAGATTGAGATATAGAAAGACAAAGAGAGTGAGGGAGAGTTAGAGAGAGTGAGAATGAAATAGGGTGAGAGGGAGAGAGAGCGATGGAGATATAAAGAGACAAAGATAGAGAGAGGCAGAGAGAGAGAATGATATAGAGGGATAAAGGGAGAGTGGGAGAGAGAGAGTGAGAGAGAGAAAGAGAGAGGGATATATAGAGAGAGATGGAGATGTAGAGAGACAAAGATAAAGAGAGATGGAGACGTAGAGGGAGAAAGATAGAGAAAGATTGAGAGAGAATGAGAGAGAGATATTGAGATTGAGAGAGAGAGATAAAGAAAGGGAGAAATTGTGAGAGAGGGAGAGAGAATGAGAGAGAGAAGTGGAGATATAGAGAGAGATAGAGAGAGAGGGAGATATAGAGAGACAGAGACAAATAGAGAGAGAATGTTTGAGAGAGTCATCGATTCAGAGAGTGATTGAGAGAGAGAGCAAGAATGAGAGAGAGAGTGAGAGAGAGAGAGCAAGTGAGTCAATGGGAGAGAGAATGATAGAGAGAGAGAGAGAAAGAGATACAGACTGAGAGAGAGACAGAGAGAATGAGAAAAAGAGAGAGGGAGAAAAAGGAAGATACAGAGAGAGAATGACAGAGAGAGAATGACAGAGAGAGATGGCGAGTGAGAGAGAAGAGAGATAGGGCGGGTGAGACTGAGAGAGAGAGAGAATGAGAGAGAGATGGAGATATTGAGAGATATAGAGAGAGGGAGATATAGAGAGACAGAAAAAGATAGAGAGAGAATGTTTGAGAGAGACATCGATTGAGAGAGTGATTGAGAGAGAGAGCAAGAATGAGGGAGAGAGTGGGAGAGAGAGAGAGCGAGTGAGTGAGTGGGAGAGATAGGGAGATATAGAGAGACTGGGACAGATAGAGACTGAATGAAAGAGAGAGGGAAATATAGAGAGAGTGAGAGGGAGAGAGGAAGAAAGAGAGAGTGAGAGGGAGAATGGGAAATGTAGCGAGACAGAGAGAGAGTGAGTGAGAGAGAAAGAGAAAGAGATACAGACTGAGAGAGAGATAGAGAGAATGAGAGAAAGAAAGAGAGAGAAAGAGGGAGATATAGAGAGAGAATGAGAGAAAAGATAGAGAGTGAGAGACAATGAGAGATAGGGAGGGTGAGACTTAGAGAGAGAGAGAAAGAATGAGATAGAGAGAGTGAGAAAGAGGGAGAGTGAGAGTATGAGAGAGAGAGACTGAGAGAAAGAGAGGGAGACAGAGAGAGAGAGTTAGAGAGAGTGAGAGAGCGGGGGAGAGAGAGCAATGGTGATATAAAGAGACAAAGATAGAGAGAGATAAAGAGAGGCAGAGAGAGAATGAGATACCGAGGGATAAAGAGAGAGTGGGAGAAAGAGAGAAAGAGAGAATGGGAGAGAGAGGGAAGGTGGGAGATATATATATATATATAGAGAGAGTGAAACAAGGAGATGGAGATGTAGAGAGACAAAGATAGAGAGAGAGAAAGGGAGGGAGGGAGAGAGAATGAGAGAGAGATAGAGAGAGGGAGAGAGTGAGAGATAGAGAGAGAATGAGAGAGAGATGGAGATATAAAGAGATAGAGAGAGTGAGATATAGAGAGACAGAGAGAGATGGAGACGTAGAGGGACAAAGATTGAGAAAGAGAGAGAGAGAATGAGAGAGAGTTATAGAGATTGAGAGAGAGATAAAGAGATGGAGAAATTGTGAGAGAGGGAGGGAGAATGAGAGAGAGATATAGAGATTGAGAGAGAGAGATAAAGAGAGGGAGAATTTGTGAGAGTGGGAGAGAGAATGAGAGAGAGAAGTGGAGATATAGAGAGATAGAGAGACTGAGAGAGAGAATAAGAGAGAGAGAGAATGAGAGAGAGATGGAGATATAGAGAGATATAGAGAGAGGAAGATATAGAGAGACAGAGACAGATAGAGAGAGAATGTTTGAGAGAGACATCGATTGAGAGAGTGATTGAGAGAGAGAGCAAGAATGAGAGAGTGATTGAGAGAGAGAGCAAGAATGAGAGAGAGAGAGCGAGTGAGTCAGTGGGAGAGAGAATGACAGAGAGAGATAGTGAGTGAGAGAGAATGAGAGATAGGGCGGGTGAGACTGAGAGAGAGAGAGAGAATGAGAGAGAGAGTGTGAGAAAGAGAGAGAGTGAGAGTGAGTGAGAGAGAGAGTGAGACAGAGAAGGAGGGATATATATATATATACAGAGAGAGTGTGGGTGAAAGAGAAAGAGTAAGATATAGAGAGAGAAAGGGAGGGAATGAGAAAGAGAGAGGGAGAGAGAGTGAGAGAGAGACAAAATTAGTGTGAAAGAGAGAGAGTGGGGGAGATATAGAGAGACAAAGAGAGAGAGAGGGAGAGAATAATTGAGAGAGAGAATGGTTGAGTGAGAGAGAGAGAGGGAGAGAGTGTGGGAGAGGGAGAGAGAGAGTGAGAGAAGAATAAGAGAGAGGGAGGGAGAGAGTGAGAGAGAGTGAGAGTATGAGAGAGAGAGTAAGAGAGAAATAAAGAGAGTGAGAGAGAGAGGGAGACAGAGAGAAAGAGTTAGAGAGAGAATGAGAGAGAGGGCGAGAGAGCAATGGTGATATAAAGAGACAAAGATAGAGAGATAAAGAGAGGCAGAGAGAGAGAGAATGAGATACAGAGGGATAGAGAGAGAGTGGGAGAAAGAGAGAAAGAGAGAATGTGAGAGAGAGAAGGAGGGAGATATATATATAAAGAGAGTGAAACAGAGAGATGGAGATGTAGAGAGACAAAGATAGAGAGAGAGAGAGGGAGGGAGGGAGAGAATGAGAGAGAGAGATAGAGAGAGGGACAGCGAGTGAGAGATAGAGAGAGAATGAGAGAGAGACGGAGATATAGAGAGAGAGAAATAGGGAGATATAGGGAGACAGAGAGAGAGAGAGAATGTTTGAGAGATTGATTGATTGAGAGAGAGAGAGCAAGGCTGAGAGAGAGTGAGAGAGTGACAGTGAGTGAGTGGGAGAAAGAGAGAGAACGAGATATAGAGAGACTGGGACGAAGAGAGAGAGAGGGAGAGAGAGAGGGAAATAAAGAGAGAGAGTGAGAGGGAGAGAGGAAGAAACAGAGAGGGAAATAGAGAGAGTGAGAGAGAAAGAGAAAGAGATAGAGACTGAGAGAGAGAATGAGAGAAACAGAGAGAGGGGGAGATATATATATATATATAGAGAGAGAGAGAGAGTGTGTGTGTGAGAGAGAGAGAGAGAGAGAGAATGAGAGGTAGGGAGGGTGAGACTGAGAGAGAGAGGTTGAGAGAGAGAGTGAGACAAAGCAGGAGGGAGATATGTATATGTAGAGAGAGAGAGTTAAAGAGAGAGATCGAGATATAGAGAGACAAAGATTGAAAGAGAGTGATTGAGAGAGTGAGTGAGTGAGAGAGAGAGGGAGAGGGAGAGAGAGAGGGAGAGAGAGAAAAGGAGAGAGAGGGTAAGAGTGAGAGAGCGAGGGAGAGAGAGAGTGACGGAGTGAGAGGGAGATATATCTATATATGCAGAGAGAGAGAATGCGTGAAAGTGAGAGATTGAGATGATGAGAGACAAAGTGAGAGAATGAGAAAGAGAGAGGGAGAGAGTGAGAGAGAGAAATAATTAGAGAGAAAGGGAGAAAGAGGGAGATATAGAGAGACAAAGAGAGAGAGGGAGAGAATGATTGGAAGAGAGAGTGGTTGAGTGAGAGAGAGAGCGGGAGAGAGAGGGAGAGGGAGAGCACGAGAGAGTGAAAGAGAGAGAGACACAGAGTGAAAGGATGAAAGGGAGGGAGATATAAAGAGAGAAAAACTGAAAGAGAGAGATAGTGAGAGAGAGAATGAGAGAGGGAGGGAGTAAGTGAGTGAGAGAGAGAGTGAGAGTATGAGAGAGAGTGAGAGAGAAAGAAAGAGAGTGAGAGAAAGAAAGAGAGTAAGAGAGAGAGTTAGAAAGAGAATGAGAGAGAGGGAGAGAGAGAGCAATGGTGATATAAAGAGACAAAGATAGAGAGAGATAAAGAGAGGCAGAGAGAGAATTAGATACAGAGGGATAGAGAGAGAGTTGGAGAAAGAGAGAAAGAGAGAATGCGAGAGAGAGAAGGAGGGAGATATATATATGGAGAGAGCGAAACAGAGAGATGGAGATGTAGAGAGACAAAGATAGAGAGAGGGAGGGTGGGAGAGAGAGACGGAGAGAGATAGAGAGAGGGAGAGAGAGTGAGAGATAGAGAGAGAATGAGAGAGAGATGGAGATATAAGGAGATAGAGAGAGGGAGATATAGAGAGACAGAGAGAGAATGTTCGAGAGAGAGATTGATTGATTGAGAGAGAGTGATTGAGAGAGAGCAAAGATGAGAGAGAGTGTGAGAGAGTGACAGCGAGTGAGTGAGTGGGAGAGAGAGAGAGCGAGATATAGAGAGACTGGGACGGACAGAGCGAGAAGGGGAGAGAGAGGGAAATAAAGAGACAGAGTGAGAGGGAGAGAGGAAGAAAGAGAGAGAAATAGAGAGTGCGAGTGAGAGAGAAAGAGAAAGGGATAGAGACTGAGAGAGAGACTGAGAGAATGAGTGAAAGAGAGAGAGGGAGATATGGAGAGCGAGAGATTGAGAGAGAGTGTGAGAGGGAGAGAAAGAGTGGGAGAGAGATTTAGAGAGAGAGTGAGATAGAGAAGGAGGGAGATATGTATATATAGAGAGAGAGGGTGAAAGAGAGAGATCGAGATATAGAGAAACAAAGATAGAGAGTGAGAAAGAGAGAGAGAGGGAGAGTATGATAGAGAGAGTGAGAGAAAGAGAGGGAGACAGAGAGAGAGTTAGAGAGAGTGAGTGAGAGGGGGAGAGATAGCAATGGTGATATAAAGAGACAAAGATAGAGAGAGATAAAGAGAGGCAGGGGGAGAGAGAGTGAGAGAGAGACAAAATTAGAGAGAGAGAGAGGGAGAGGGAGTGAGAGATAGAGAGTGAGAGACTGAGAGAGAGATGGAGATATAGAGAGTTAGAGAGAGAGGGAGATATAGAGAGACAGACATGGTAAATGTTTGATAGAGAGATTGATTGATTGAGAAAGAGTGATTAAGAGAGAGCAAGGATGAGAGAGAGAGTGACAGTGAGTGAGTGGGGAAGAGAGAGAGAGCGAGATATAAAGAGACTGGGACGGAGAGAGAGGGAGAGATAGGGAGGGAGAGTGACAGTGCGTGAGTGAGTGGGAGAGAGAGAGAGAAAGAGCGAGATGAAGAGAGACTGGGACGGAGAGAGACAGGGAGATAAAGATAGAGAGTGAGAGGGAGAGAGGAAGAAAGAGAGAGGGAAATAGAGAGAGTGTGTGTGTGAGAGAGAAAGAGAAAGAGATAGAGATTGAGAGAGAGAGAGAGAAAGAGAGAGAGTGAGACAGAGAAGGAGGGAGATATGTATATAGAGAGAGGGTGCAAGAGAGAGATCGAGATTTAGAGAGACAAAGATAGAGANGAGAGACAGAGAAAATGAGAGAAAGAGAGAGAGGGGGGGAGATATATATATAGAGAGATAGTGATAGAGAGTGAGACTGAGAGAGCGATTGAGAGAGAGAGTGGGAGAGAGATTGAGAGAGAGAGAGAGAGTGAGACAGAGATCGAGGGAGATATATATATAGAGAGAGTGAAACAGAGAGATGGAGATGTAGAGAGACAAAGATAGAGAGAGAGAGAGGGAGGGAGAGAGAGAATGAGACAGAGAGATAGAGAGAGGGAGAGAGAGTGAGAGATAGAGAGAGAGTGGGAGAGAGATTTAGAGAGAGAGAAAGATAGAGAATGAGACAGAGAAGGTGGGAGATATGTATATATAGAGAGAGAGGGTGAAAGAGAGAGATCGAGATATAGAGAGACAAAGATAGAGAGAGTGAGAAAGAGAGAGATGGAGAGAAAGAGAAAATGAGAAAGAGAGAGAGGGAGAGAAAGAGAAAATGAGAAAGAAAGAAAGAGGGGGAGAGAGAGTGAGAGAGTGACAAAATTAGAGAGAGGGGGAGGGAGATAGGTAATGAGAGAGAGAGATAGAGAGAGGGAGAGAAAGTGAGAGATAGAGAGAGAGAATAAGAGAGAGATGGAGATATAGAGAGATAGAGAGAGGGAGATATAGGGAGACAAACATAGATAATGTTTGAGAGAGAGAGTGATTAAGAGAGAGCAACGATGAGAGAGAGAGAGTGACAATGTGTGAGTGAGTGGGAGAGAGAGAGAAAGAACGAGATATAGAGAGACTGGGACGGAGAGAGAGAGGGAGAGAGAGGGAAATAGAGATAGAGAGTGAGGGTGAGAGAGGAAGAAAGAGAGAGGGAAATAGAGAGTGAGAGAGTTAGAGAGAAATAGAAAGAGATAGAGACCGAAAGAGAGACAGAGAAAATGAGAGAAAGAGAGCGAGAGGGAGATATATATATATAGAGAGAGAGAGAGTGTGTGTGTGTGTGTGTGTGCGAGAGAGAGAATGAGAGGTAGGGAGGGTGAGACAGAGAGAGAGATAGAGAGAGAGAGAGAGAGTGGGAGAGAGATTGAGAGAGAGAGAAAGAGAGAGAGTGAGACAGAGAAGGAGGGATATATATATATATATACAGAGAGAGAGAGGGTGAAAGATAAAGATTGAGATGTAGAGAGACAAAGAGAGAGAATGAGAAAGAGAAGGAGAGAGAGTGAGAGAGAGACAAAATTAGAGAGAAAGGGAGAGAGGGAGGGAGATATAGAGAGACAAAGGGAGGGAGAGGGAGAGAATAATTGAGAGAGAGAGTGGTTAAGTGAGAGAGAGAGGGGGAGAGAGAGAGAGAGGGAGAGACAGAGCGAGAGAGAGAGACGGAGTGAAAGGAAGAAAGGGAGGGAGATATAAAGGGAGAAAGAAAGAAAGAGAGAGATAGTGAGAGAAGAATGAGAGAGAGGGAGGGAGAGAGTGAGAGAGAGAGTTAGAGTACGAGAGAGAGAGAGGGAGAGCGAGATAGAAATAAAGAGAGTGAGAGAAAGAGAGGGAGACATAGAGAGAGTTAGAAAGAGAATGAGAGAGAGGGGGAGAGAGAGCAGTGGTGATATAAAGAGACAAAGATAGAGTGAGATAAAAAGAGGCAGAGAGAGAATGAGATATAGAGGGATAGAGAGAGTGTGGGAGAAAGAGAGAAAGAGAGAATGTGAGAGAGAGGGAAGGGAGGGAGAGAGAGAATGAGAGAGAGAGATAGAGAGAGGGAGAGAGAGTGAGAGATAGAGAGAGAATGAGAGAGATGGAGATATAAAGAGATAGAGAGAGAGTGAGATATAGAGAGACAGTTACGGAGAGAGAGAGAGAGGGAGAGAGAGGGAAATAAAGATAGAGAGTGAGAGGGAGAGAGGAAGAAAGAGATTGCAATGGTGATATAAAGAGACAAATATAGAGTGAGATAAAGAGAGGCAGAGAGAGAGAATGAGATACAGAGGGATAGAGAGAGAGTTGGAGAAAGAGAGAAAGAGAGAATGTGAGAGAGAGAAGGAGGGAGATATATATATATATATATATATATATATAGATATAGAGAGAGAGAGAAACAGAGAGATGGAGGGAGGGAGAGAGAGAATGAGAGAGAGATAGAGAGAGAATGAGAGAGTGAGAGATAGAGAGAGAATGAGAGAGAGATGGAGATATAAAGAGATAGAGAGGGAGATATGGAGAGACAGAGAAAGAGAATGTTTGGGAGAGATATTGATTGATTGAGAGAGAGTGATTGATAGAGAGCAAGGATGAGAGAGTGTGAGAGAGTGACAGTTAGTGAGTGAGTGGGAGAGAGAGAGAGAGCGAGATATAGAGAGACTAGGACGGAGAGAGAGAGAAGGGGAGAGAGGGAAATAATAAGACAGAGTGAGAGGGAGAGAGGAAGAAAGAGAGAGGGAAATAGAGAGAGAGTGAGAGAGAAAGATAAAGAGATAGAGACTGATAGAGAGGCTGAGAGAATGAGTGAAAGAGAGAGAGAGTGGGGGAGATATATATATATATATATAGAGAGAGAGAGAATGAGAGAGAGATTGGGAGATAGTGTGAGAGGAAGAGAGAGTGTGGGAGAGAGATTTAGAGAGAGAAAGAGAGAGTGTGAGACAGAGAAGGAGGGAGATATGCATTTATAGAGAGAGGGTGAAAGAGAGAGATCGAGATATAGAGAGACAAAGATAGAGAGAGTGAAAAAGAGAGATGGAGAGAAATAGAAAATGAGAAAAAGAGAGAGGGAGAGAAAGAGAAAATGAGAAAGAGAGAGGGGGAGAGAGGGGGAGAGAGAGTGAGAGAGACAAAATTAGAGAGAGGGAGAGAGAGGGAGAGGAAGTGAGAGATAGAGAGAGATGGAGATATAGAGAGTTAGAGAGAGAGGGAGAGAGGGAGATATAGAGAGACAGACATGGATAAGGTTTGTGAGAGAGATTGATTGATTGAGAAAGTCTGATTAAGAGAGAGCAAGGATGAGAGACAGAGTGAGAAAGTGACAGTGTGTGAGTGAGTGGGAGAGAGAGAGAGCGAGACAAAGAGAGACTGGGAGGGAGAGAGAGAGGGAGAGAAAGATAGAGAGTGAGTGGGAGAGAGGAAGAAACAGCGAGGGAAATAGAAATAGATAGAGACTGCGAGAGAGACAGAGAAAATGAGAGAAAGAGAGAGGGAGATATATATATATATATACAGAGAGAGAGAGAGCGAGAGAGTCATATAGAGAGATAGAGAGAGAATTAAAGGTAGGGAGGCTGAGACTGAGGGAGAGATTGAGAGAGAGAGAGAGTGGGAGAGAGATTGAGAGAGAGAAAGAGAGAGAGTGAGACAGAGAAGGAGGGATACATGTATATATAGAGAGAGAGGGTGAAAGAGAGAGATCGAGATATAGAGAAACAAAGATAGAGAGAGTGAGAAACAGAGTTAGGGAGAGAAAGAGAAAATGAGAAAAAGTGAGAGGGAGAGAAAGAGAAAATGAGAAAGAGAGAGGGGGAGAGAGAGTGAGAGAGAGAGACAAAATTAGAGAGAGACAAAGAGGGAGAGGGAGTGAGAGATAGAGAGTGAGAGAATGAGAGAGAGATGGAGATATAGAGAGTTAGAGAGAGGGAGATATAGAGAGACAGCCATGGATAATGTATGAGAGAGAGATTGCTTGATTGAGAAAGAGTGATTAAGAGAGAGCAAGGATGAGAGAGAGAGTGAGAGAGTGACAGTGTGTGAGTGAGTGGTAGAGAGAGAGCGAGATAAAGAGACACTGGGACAGAGAGAGAGGGAGCGAGAGGGAAATAAAGATAGAGAGTGAGAGGCAGAAAGGAGGAAAGAGAGAGGGAAATAGAGAGAGAGTGTTAGAGAGAAAGAGAAAGAGATAGAGACTGAGAGATAGACAAAGAAAATGAGGGAAAGAGAGAGAAAAGGGGAGATATATATATATAGAGAGAGAGAGAGTGTGAGAGAGAGTGAGAGAGAGCATGAGAGGTAGGGAGGTGAGACTGAGAGAGAGATTAAGAGAGAGAGTGTGGGATAGAGAATGAGAGGGAGTGAGACAGAGGAGGAGATATGTATATATATAGAGAGAGTGGGAAATAGGGAGATCGAGATATAGAGAGACAAAGATAGAGAGAATGAGAAAGAGAGAGTGACAGTGTGTGAGTGAGTGGGAGAGAGAGAGAGCGAGATATAGAGAGGCTGGGACGGAGAGAGAGAGAGGGAGGGAGAGGGAAATAATGATAGAGAGTGAGAGGGAGAGAGGAAGAAACAGAGAGGGAAATAGAGAGAGAGTGTGTGAGAGAGAGAAAGAGAAAGAGATAGACTCTGAGAGAGAGACAGAGAAAATGAGAGAAAGAGAGAGGGGGATATATATATATATATATAGAGAGAGAGAGAGATAGAGAGTGAGAGAGAGAATTAGAGGTAGGGAGGGTGAGACTGAGAGCGATTGAGAGAGAGAGTGGGAGAGAGATTGAGAGAGAGAGAGAGTGAGACAGAGAAGGAGGGAGATATATATATAGAGAGAGTGAAACAGAGAGATGGAGATGTAGAGAGACAAAGATAGAGAGGGAGGGAGGGAGAGAGAGAATGCGAGAAAGTGATAGAGAGAGTGAGAGATAGAGAGAGAATGAGAGAGAGATGGAGATACAAAGATATAAAAAGAGAGGGAGATATAGAGAGACAGAGAGAGAGAATGTTTGAGAGAGAGATTGATTGATTGAGAGAGGGAAAGGATGAGAGTCAGTATGAGAGAGTGACAGTGATTGAGTGAGTGGGAGAGAGAGAGAGATATAGAGAGACTCGGACGGAGAGAGAGAAGGGGAGAGAGAGGGAAATAAAGAGACAGAGTGAGAGGGAGAGAGGAAGAAAAAGAGAGAGTGAGAGAGGAAGAGAAAGAGATAGAGACTTAGAGGGAGACTGTGAGAATGAGAGAAAGAGAGAGAGGGGGATATATATAGAGAGAGAGAGAGAAGGAGAGAGAGAGAATGAGAGAGGGAGATAGAGAGTGAGAGAGAGATTGAGAGTGAGAAGAAGAGAGAGTGTGGGAGAGAGATTTAGAGAGAGAGAGAAAGAGAGAGAGTGAGACAGAGAAGGAGGGAGATATGTATATAGAGAGAGAGAGGGTGAAAGAAGGAGATCGAGATATAGAGAGACAAAGATAGAGAGAGTGAGAAAGAGAGAGATGGAGAGAAAGAGAAAATGAGAAAGAGAGAGAGGGAGAGAAAGAGAAAATGAGAAAGAAAGAAGGGGAGAGAGAGTGAGTGAGATAGAGGGAGGGAGGGAGAGAGAGAATGAGAGAGAGAGATAGAGAGAGGGAGGGAGGGAGAGAGAGAATGAGAGAGAGAGATAGAGAGAGGGAGAGAAAGTGATAAATAGAGAGAGAATGAGAGAGAGATGGAGATATAGAGAGATAGAGAAAGGGAGATATAGAGAGAAAGGCATAGATAATGTTTGAGAGAGAGATTGATTGATTGAGAAATAGTGATTAAGAGAGAACAAGGATGAGAGAGTGTGTGTGAGAGTAACAGTGTGTGAGTGAGTGGGAGAGAGATAGAGAGAGCGAGAGCGAGATATAGAGAGACTGGGACGGAGAGAGAGAGGGAGAGAGAGGGAAATAAAGATAGAGAGTGAGAGGGAGAGAGGAGGAAAGAGAGAGGGAAATAGATAGAGAGAGTGAGAGAGAAATAGAAAGAGATAGAGACTAAAAGAGAGACAGAGAAAATGAGAGAAAGAGAGAGAAGGGGGATATATATATATATACACACAGAGAGAGAGAGAGGGTGAAAGAGAGAGATTGAGATATAGGGAGACAAAGAGAGAGAATGAGAAAGGGAGAGGGAGAGAGAGTGAGAGAGTGACAAAATTAGAGAGAAAGAGAGAGGGAGGGAGATATAGAGAGACAAAGAGAGAGAATGAGAAAGAGAGAGGGAGAGAGAGTGAGAGAGAGACAAAATTAGAGAGAAAGAGAGAGAGTGAGGGAGATATAGAGAGACAAAGAGAGAGAGGGAGAGAATAATTGAGAGAGAGAATAGTTGAGTGAGAGAGAGGGAGAGAGAGAGAGACAGAGTGAAAGGAAGTAAGTGAGGGAGATATAAAGAGAGAAAGAAAGAGAGAGAGGGAGATAGTGAGTGAAGAATAAGAGAGAGAGGGAGGGAGAGAGTGGGAGAAAGTGAGAGTATGAGAGAGAGAGAGTGAGAGAGAAATAAAGAGAGTGAGAGAAAGAGAGGGAGACAGAGAGAAAGAGTTAGAGAGAGAATGAGAGAGAGGGGGAGAGAGAGCAATGGTGATATAAAGAGACAAAGATAGAGAGATAAAGAGAGGCAGAGAGAGAGAGAGAATGAGATACAGAGGGATAGAGAGAGAGAGTGGGAGAAAGAGAGAATGTGAGAGAGACAAGGAGGGAGATATATATAGAGAGAGAGTGAAACAGAGAGATGGAGATGTAGAGAGACAAAGATAGAGAGAGAGGGAGGGAGGGAGAGAATGAGAGAGAGATAGAGAGAGGGACAGCGAGTGAGAGATAGAGAGAGAGAATGAGAGAGAGATGGAGATATAGAGAGATAGAGAAAGAGGGAGATATAGGGAGACAGAGAGAGAGAATGTTTGAGAGAGAGATTGATTGATTGAGAGAGAGCAAGGCTGAGAGAGAGTGAGAGAGTTACAGTGAGTGAGTGGCAGAAAGAGAGAGAGCGAGATATAGAGAGACTGGGAGAGAGAGAGAGAGGGAGAGAGAGGGAAATAAAGAGAGAGAGTGAGAGGGAGAGAGGAAGAAATTGAGAGGGAAATAGAGAGAGTGAAAGAGAAAGAGAAAGAGATAGAGACTGAGAGAGAGACTAAGAGAATGAGAGAAACAGAGAGAGGGGGGAGATATATATATATAGAGAGTGTGTGTGTGTGTGTGTGTGAGAGAGAGAGAGAGAATGAGAGGTAGGGAGGGTGAGACTGAGAGAGAGAGGTTGAGAGAGAGAGAGTGAGACAGAGAAGGAGGGAGATAAGTATATATAGAGAGAGTGTTAAAGAGAGAGATCGAGATATAGAGAGACAAAGATTGAGAGAGAGTGATTGAGAGAGTGAGTGAGTGAGAGAGAGGGAGAGGGAGAGAGAGAGGGAGAGAGTGAGAGAGCGAGGGAGAGAGAGAGTGACGGAGTGAGAGGGAGATATATCTATATATATAGAGAGAGAGAGAATGCGTGAAAGAGAGAGATTGAGATAAAGAGAGACAAAGTGAGAGAATGAGAAAGAGAGAGGGAGAGAGTGAAAGAGAGAAAGAATTAGAGAGAAAGAGAGAATGAGGGAGATATAGAGAGACAAAGAGAGAGAGGGAGAGAATGATTGGAAGAGAGAGTGGTTGAGTGAGAGAGAGAGGGAGAGAGAGAGGGAAAGGGAGAGCAAGAGAGAGTGAAAGAGATAGAGAGACACGGAGTGAAAGGATGAAAGGGAGGGAGATATAAAGAGAGAAAGAAAGAAAGAGAGAGATAGTGAGAGAGAGAATGAGAGAGGGAGGGAGGGAGCGAATGAGAGAGAGAGTGAGAGTATGAGAGAGAGAGTGAGAGAGAAAGAAAGAGAGTGAGAGAGAGTTAGAGAGAATGAGAGAGGGAGAGAGAGAGCAATGGTGATATAAAGAGACAAAGATAGAGAGATAAAAGGAGGCAGAGAGAGAATTAGATACAGAGGGATAGAGAGAGTTGGAGAAAGAGAGAAAGAGAGAATGCGAGAGAGAGAAGGAGGGAGATATATATATGGAGAGAGTGAAACAGAGAGATGGAAATGTAGAGAGACAATGATAGAGAGAGAGGGAGGGAGGGAGAGAGAGAATGAGAGAGAGAGATAGAGAGAGTGAGAGATAGAGAGAGAATGAGAGAGAGATGGAGATATAAAGAGATAGAGAGAGGGAGATATAGAGAGACAGATAGAGAATGTTCGAGAGAGAGATTGATTGATTGAGAGAGAGTGATTGAGAGAGAGCAAAGATGAGAGAGAGTGTGAGAGAGTGACAGCGAGTGAGTGAGTGGGAGAGAGAGAGAGCGAGATATAGAGAAACTGGGACGGACAGAGAGAGAAGGGGAGAGAGAGGGAAATAAAGAGACAGAGTGAGAGGGAGAGAGGAAGAAAGAGAGAGAGAAATAGAGAGTGCGAGTGAGAGAGAAAGAGAAAGAGATAGAGACTGAGAGAGAAACTGAGAGAATGAGTGAAAGAGAGAGAGGGAGATATAGAGAGCGAGAGATTGAGAGAGAGTGTGAGAGGGAGAGAAAGAGTGGGAGAGAGATTTAGAGAGAGAGAGAAAGAGAGAGAGTGAGATAGAGAAGGAGGGAGATAAGTATATAGAGAGAGAGGGTGAAAGAGAGAGACCGAGATATAGAGAAACAAAGATAGAGAGAGTGAGAAAGAGAGAGAGAGGGAGAGTATGATAGAGAGAGTGAGAGAAAGAGAGGGAGACAGAGAGAGTTGGAGAGAGAGTGAGAGAGAGGGGGAGAGAGGGGGAGAGAGAGCAATGGTGATATAAAGAGACAAAGATAGAGAGAGATAAAGAGAGGCAGGGGGAGAGAGTGAGAGAGAGACAAAATTAGAGAGAGAGAGGGAGATATAGAGAGTTAGAGAGAGAGGGAGATATAGAGAGTTAGAGAGTTAGAGAGAGAGGGAGATATAGAGAGTTAGAGAGAGAGGGAGATATAGAGAGTTAGAGAGAGAGGGAGATATAGAGACTGAGAGAGAGATGGAGATATAGAGAGTTAGAGAGAGAGGGAGATATAGAGAGACAGACATGGTAAACGTTTGAGAGAGAGATTGATTGATTGAGAAAGAGTGATTAAGAGAGAGCAAGGATGAGAGATAGAGAGTGAGAGAGTGACAGTGAGTGAGTGGGGGAGAGAGAAAGAGCGAGATATAGAGAGACTGGGACGGAGAGAGAGAGAGGGAGAGAGAGAGAGGGAGAGAGAGGGAGGGAGAGTGACAGTGGGTGAGTGAGTGGGAGAGAGAGAGAGAAAGAGCGAGATGAAGAGAGACTGGGACGGAGAGAGAGGGAGATAAAGATAGAGAGTGAGAGGGAGAGAGGAAGAAAGAGAGAAAGAAATAGAGAGAGAGTGTGTGTGTGAGAGAGAAAGAGAAAGAGATAGAGACTGAGAGAGAGACAGAGAAAATGAGAGAAAGAGGGAGAGAGGGGGAGATATATATATAGAGAGAGTGATAGAGAGTGAGACTGAGAGAGCGATTGAGAGAGAGAGTGGGAGAGAGATTGAGAGAGAGAGAGAGTGGGAGAGAGATTGAGAGAGAGAGAGAGTGAGACAAAGAAGGAGGGAGATATATATGGAGAGAGTGAAACAGAGAGATGGAGATGTAGAGAGACAAAGATAGAGAGAGAGAGTGAGGGAGAGAGAGAATGAGAGAGAGAGAGAGAGAGGGAGAGAGAGTGAGAGATAGAGAGAGAGTGGGAGAGAGATTTAGAGAGAGAGAAAGATAGAGAATGAGACAGAGAAGGAGGGAGATATGTATATATATAGAGAGAGGGTGAAAGAGAGAGATCGAGATATAGAGAGACAAAGATAGAGAGAGTGAGAAAGAGAGAGATGGAGAGAAAGAGAAAATGAGAAAGAAAGAGGGGGAGAGAGAGTGAGAGAGTGACAAAGTTAGAGAGAGAGGGGGGAGGGAGAGAGGGAATGAGAGAGAGAGATAGAGAGAGGGAGAGAAAGTGAGAGATAGAGAGAGAGAATGAGAGAGAGATGGAGATATAGAGAGATAGAGAGAGGGAGATATAGGGAGACAAACATAGATAATGTTTGAGAGGGAGATTGACTGATTGAGAAAGAGTGATTAAGAGAGAGCAAGGATGAGAGAGAGAGAGAGAGTGACAATGTGTGAGTGAGTGGGAGAGAGAGAGAGAAAGAGTGAGATATAGAGAGACTGGGACGGAGAGAGAGAGAGGGAGAGAGAGGGAAATTGAGATAGAGAGTGAGAGTGAGAGAGGAAGAAAGAGAGAGGGAAATAGAGAGCGAGAGAGTTAGAGAGAAATAGAAAGAGACAGAGACCGAAAGAGAGACAGAGAAAATGAGAGAAAGAGAGAGAGAGGGAGATATATATATATATAGAGNATATATATACAGAGAGAGAGAGGGTGAAAGATAAAGATTAAGATGTAGAGAGACAAAGAGAGAGAATGAGAAAGAAAGGGAGAGAGAGTGAGAGAGAGACAAAATTAGAGAGAAAGAGAGAGAGGGAGGGAGATATAGAGAGACAAAGAGAGAGAGAGGGAGAGAATAATTGAGAGAGAGAGAGTGGTTAAGTGAGAGAGAGAGGGGGAGATAGAGAGAGGGAGAGACAGAGCGAGAGGGAGAGACGGAGTGAAAGGAAGAAATGGAGGGAGTTATAAAGGGAGAAAGAAAGAAAGAGAGAGATAGTGAGAGAAGAATGAGAGAGAAGGAGGGAGAGAGTGAGAGAGAAAGTAAGAGTATGAGAGAGAGAGCGAGATAGAAATAAAGAGAGTGAGAGAAAGAGAGGGAGACATAGAGAGAGTTAGAGAGAGAATGAGAGAGAGGGGGAGAGAGAGAGCAGTGGTGATATAAAGAGACAAAGATAGAGTGAGATACAGAGAGGAAGAGAGAGAATGAGATACAGAGGGATAGAGAGAGAGTGGGAGAAAGACAGAGAGAGAATGTGAGAAAGAGGGAAGGGAGGGAGAGAGAATGAGAGAGAGAAATAGAGAGAGGGGGAGAGAGTGAGAGATAGAGAGAGAATGAGAGAGAGATGGAGATATAAAGAGAAAGAGAGAGAGAGCGAGATATAGAGAGACAGATACGGAGAGAGAGAGAGAGAGGGAGAGAGAGGGAAATAAAGATAGAGAGTGAGAGGGAGAGAGGAAGAAAGAGATTGCAATGGTGATATAAAGAGACAAAGATAGATTGAGATAAAGAGAGGAAGAGAGAGAGAATGAGATACAAACGGATAGAGAGAGTGGGAGAAAGAGAGAAAGAGAGAATGTGAGAGAGATATAGAGAGGGAGAGTGAGTAAGAGATAGAGAGAGAATGAGAGAGAGATGGAGATATAAAGAGATAGAGAGGGAGATATGGAGAGACAAAGAGAGAGAATGTTTGAGAGAGAGATTGATTGATTGAGAGAGTGATTGAGAGAGAGGAAGGATGAGAGAGAGTGTGAGAAAGTGACAGCGAGTGAGTGAGTGGGAGAGAGAGAGAGAGCGAGATATAGAGAGACTGGGATGGAGAGAGAGAGAAGGGTAGAGAGGGAAATAATAAGACAGAGTGAGAGGGAGAGAGGAAGAAAGAGAGAGGGAAATAGAGAGAGAGTGAGAGAGAAAGAGAAAGAGATAGAGACTGATAGAGAGGCTGAGAGAATGAGTGAAAGAGAGAGAGTGAGGGAGATATATATATATATAGATAGAGAGAGAGAGAGAGAATGAGAGCGAGATTGGGAGATAGTGTGAGAGGGAGAGAGAGTGTGGGAGAGAGATTTAGAGAGAGAGAGAGAGAGTGAGTGAGACAGCTAAGGAGGGAGATATGCATTTATAGAGAGAGAGGGTGAAAGAGAAAGATTGAGATATAGAGAGACAAAGATAGAGAGAGTAAGAAAGAGAGAGAGGGAGAGAAAGAGAAAATGAGAGAAAGAGAGAGGGAGAGAAAGAGAAAATGAGAAAGATAGAGGGGGAGAGAGGGGGAGAGAGAGTGAGAGAGAGATAAAATTAGAGAGAGGGAGAGAAAGGGAGAGGAAGTGAGAGATAGAGAGAGAGAATGAGAGAGAGAATGAGAGAGAGATGGAGATATAGAGAGTTAGAGAGAGGGAGATATAGAGAGACAGACATGGATAATGTTTGAGAGAGAGATTTATTGATTGAGAAAGTCTGATTCAGAGAGAGCAAGGATGAGAGATAGAGAGTGACAGTGTGTGAGTGAGTGGAAGATAGAGAGAGCGAGACAAAGAGAGACTGGGAGGGAGAGAGAGAGAGAGGGAGAGAAAGATAGAAAGTGAGTGGGAGAGAGGAAGAAATAGAGAGGGAAATAGAAAGAGATAGAGACTGAGAGAGAGACAGAGAAAATGAGAGAAAGAGAGAGAGGGGGAGATATATATATATATAGAGAGAGAGAGAGCGAGAGAGTC